>JAEIFU010000877.1:0-92074 GCA_018904235.1 Lordiphosa stackelbergi
GTAGAGTATGTCCTAGTGGTTTTGTGGCCACTGAAACAGTGACTTTGCCTGCCGGTCCTTTAGAGGAATTTGCATATTCCATGGAGCCACATTTGCGTTCCTTGGGCTTGCCCACCAAACTGAAAAGGGCATTGTCACCATCTACAGTGATTACACTGTGTGCGAGGAGGGTAAAGTCTTAACCCCGAACAGGCAAGAATCCTTAAATTGTTGGGCAAACCCATGGCCAAGTTTCGTTTAACCATGAACTGTTCCTGGAGCAAAGGAGAAGGCTTTAAGCTGCATGTGGAGGATAACTTGGCCGATGACACATAAGTCGACAGAGCCATGGAAGATGGCGAAGCAGAAGACAATGAAGAGATGGAGGAGGACGAAGAAGATGATGACGTTGAATGATTAAGCTTTAGTTTATATATAATTTTAATGGAAAATATAGTTACACAATTATACATTTCTAAGCCGATGAGATTTCCACTACCGCTGCCTGCTCCCTCTTGGTGGGTCTGTAGGCTATAACATATGCTGAGCCACCGGCAGGGTTCAGCATAGCCATTCATATAGGAGGAATCTTCGAACAATACCTCATAATCCTCTGTGGCGCTCTGGGGCAGGCGATGCACAATGGCCTTATAAAAGCAAGTGGTTTGCGGATACAAAGCCATCACTACCGTATCCTTGGGGAATAGAGCATGTCCATCAGTCTCTGGATTGGCACGCATTAAGGGCAATGGTATCACTTTGCGTTTGCTTAAAACATGACGATCCTTTTGTTCCTCATCTATGTCAATCACATCGTACTTATTCTGACGATGCAAGAACTGCACCACCTCTGCCAATATCCAGTTTTCCTCCTCATCTATCCCTTTAGCCAGAGCAGCCACATTATCACCAACTTTTGCCACATAGTTACCTTCGGCGGGTATGGCTCCACACAAAGCGGGAGCACGTTCACCTTGTTTGCCCACAAAGAGAGGCAAAGTCTCGAGCTGATAGCTGCACCATTTTCATCAAAGCTCCACGGCGTATGGCTCTTGTTGCCCGCATTATGAGCTAGAATTCAAATGTTTTGTTAGTAAAAAGAGGCTCATCCTCCCCTTCGTTTAAAATAATTGTATGCGCCGCCATTGCGTATGTTGCGTATTTCATGTATTTTGGCCAAAGCCGCTCTAATGGTGGCTTCTTCTTGGGTGGCATCCACCAGGCTGGTCTTAAGCAAAGCCTTCATTTTGGGATTTGTATTTGTCAGCTGCTGCGTGAACGCACCAGACAAGCCAGAGAGTTCTCTGATCTGCGCCTTTCCTCATCCACTTTGTGTATATGTTGTTGTATATCCTTCAGGCGATCCTGAATCTGCTGAGCAGCACTCTCGGCCGTTAAGGGCATGGTTGGGCCAAATTGACACGTATGGTGCTGGAATGGTTCTCCCGGTAGATGGTTATTTGATGATGCTTCCTTTCCCTATTGTCTAGGGCCGTGACTGCATCTGCATCCTCGCTTGTTTTCAGTGTTGCCAGATTCGCTTTTTTCCCGTAAAATCTGGCTTTTTTTTTGACGACCAATTCACAGTGGGAGAAACGGCTGATTTAGCGGCGATTTATTAATAACTTCTGCAAAAATGATGATATTTCTGAACGGATAGCTGTGTTTCATAGATAAATATGTCACAAATCAAAATTAATATAGAAAAAAATTTTATGATTTGGTGCAAATTTTTTAAATAATTTTTTTTTAACGGTCTACCCAATATCTGACCGGTTTTGCCCCCGAATCTAAGGCATTTCCTTACCAATTTCTTATAACAATCAAGAAAGATAATGTTTTTTACAAGATTTGGTATGAATCGGATAAGTGTCTCATTTCAAAAAAGAAAGAAAAAACTTTTATTTTTAAGAAATGGTGAATATAGCAGAAAATTATTTATAACTTTTGAATAGAAAAATAAATGTTTTTTATAGATTAATATTAAAGCTTAGTACTCAGACAAACTAAATCGATTTAGCTGGGTGTCAATTCCATATAAAAAAGGGTGTCGAAGCTTTTTTCGGAAAATTCCGATATATTAGTTTGTCTGAGTATTAAGCTTAAACAAATAAAACTATACTATGAAAACTTTTTTAGTTAAACATTTTAAGTAATTAGCGGTCTTATTACCATGGAGATCCGTTAGCTTCAAATTGCGCTCAAGCATTGATCCTGCCAGGATTTTTCACTTGATTGGTGTTAACGTTCTTCATTTTTTTTACTATTTTGAATCCTCATTGGTATTATTACGCGATTTTAAAAGACGACAGTCACGGTAAATAGGTAAGAATATCTCGCGAACCACACAGTCTGTGGCTCCCAGCGTAGAACAGAGGGCTGGGGCTCACGAGCCGAGAGCGGCTCACGTGCTATGGCTCAAAAGCCGAGAGCCGGTTGCTAACTCCCAGCACACGAGCTGTGGCTCACAGCTCAGAGCCGAGTGTTGTGGCTCACGAGCCACAATATATTATTAATAATATATTTTATATATCATTGGATTGCATATGTATAAGCGACAATTTGTTCTTAGTTCAGGTATGTGTAATAGTCATCCGACTTGAACCAAAATCGGCATGGTGGTAGTAGGACTCAAAGTACGTGCATACGCAACTTTATGTCCCAATAGCTTGCATAACTTCGCAAATATTGCAATTCAACGTTTATTTTTAACTTTTAAAATAAAAGTTGCAAAATAACTGTTATTTTTGATTTTAAAAATAAACGTTGACAAATAACACTTATAATCAATTTTTTTTTGTAAAAATAACTGTTATTAAAAAAACTTTTATATAAAAATTATAAAATAACAGTTAAAAAATTTATATTTTTAAAGTTATGAAATAACTGTTAAGTCTCAATTTTTATTTTTAAACTTATAACAGTTACGGTCCCTGCATTTTATTCATTTATGTTTTTCATTTCCGCAATTGAAGCTCTAATCGGTATCTGATGTGGTGTAATCTAAATGATGTCCGAAACTTTTTTTTTTTGTTTTTTCTTTACATTTCGGATAATCAACTTCAGGTCATCCAGCATTTGAGCTTTGGTCCACCAATATAAACTCACTATCTAACCAGTAATTGTTTTGGCTTCAAAATCGTTTCGCATTCGACTATTCTCCCCATTTCAATGCCATTGTTTTCTGAAATATTGAATGCGCTCAGCTATTTTGACGCATTCGCTAATTTCATGTTTATTTTGATCGACAACATTATCATAAATTTTTCTCAGCAGATAGTTTTTTGGCAGCGTCTAAACTCTCTTGGACACTGACATAGTTGCTAAAAAACTGAATTAAAAATAATAAATTATAAATATAAGTATATCGATTGTGGATCGATTCTTTTCTGTTGTAAGCAATTTCGAAGTAGGTCGAAACAGTGATGCTTCTCCCATCTCTATTAATCGCGATTTAAATTTGATAAAAATACGGACGAGAGGAGAGTTTTGTGCAAGTGCTATGAGCGGATTTAAACAGGCAAACAAAATTGATTTTATTAGTTTGCCAATAAAGACAATGGAGCAGGAGGCAGCACTATATCTATTTATTGCCGAGCATACCTCGTTGGCCCAAATAGACCAAATGCGCCAAAATTTTTGAAAGTGACACTACGCATAAGACTGCGCCGGACCAAGTGCACTAAAATCATAAAAAATGTTCTAGGACGGCATTATTTAGAGGACTTGCGAACCGATATAGGGGACTCAAAGTTTAGTCTCCAAATATATGAGTCAACGGACATTAGTGTAACCAAACTTCAAGGTATTTATTTCTTCGTAATAATTAATTTTATTTTGTTTTGTATAGATTACAATTTAAATGTATGTGTACCTAGGTATTGCCATCAATTATTTCTCTAAATCAACGCGGAAAGTTTGTTACCACATTCTTAAACCTTATTTCCTTAAAGCAAGGAAATGCCATCTGCATCGCTGCGGCGAGTTGGAGGAAAGAAAACTTGATATTAAAAAATTAATAGGCATTGGCAATGACAACGCTAATGTTATGGTAGGCATAAATAAAAGTGTGTATACCGAATTAAAAAGGAAGCACCTTCACTAATTTTAATAAAATGCGTCTGCCATTCCATACAATTGGCAATAAGTCACGTGTGCAAAGAATATTTGCCAGGAAGCTTGAATTTATAGTACACGAAACCGATAGCTGGTTTTCGAAAAAGTTCATCTCGACAAATGGAATACAAAATAATATATTAGTGTATTAATGACGACGAGGTATATGGGGCGATTTTCCCCACGCTATTATATTATACACTTGCCTGGTTGTTGTATATTGTATTTGTTTAGATTCTTGTTCTTACATGTATTTGCGTTTTAGTGGCTCTAAAACTATTGACGTTATCTTTGCAAGGTGAGCGTCTCTTTATGTACCATTATTTATTTTGTTGTGTCGATGGAAACTAATTTTTAAAGAAGTGGATAATACATTAGACCTGCTATGAGTTAATATGCATATGTAAAATATATGTTCATATAAATAGCAGTACAATATTGAATATATAAAAACAAGGTATTGAAAATTACGCTTTTTTCTGGCTTTTTTTTTTCAAATATTTCAGTTTTTTTCACCATCGATCCCGTCGTTTTCAATGAAAAGTTGGCAACACTGCTCGTATTCTGCAGTTTGGAGGTTGCCGGACTGTCGGATGGGGTTGCCGGACTGTCGGATGAGGTTGCCGGACTGTCGGATGTATCGATAGTTATATCGATGGTTTTGCTATCGGGCATCCGTGACTTAATCCAAAAGTTCCCGATTGCAGTGACTATCGGGCATCCGTGACTTAAACCAACAGTTCCCGATTGCAGTGACTTTCAGGCATCCGTGACTTAAACCAAAAGTTCCCGATTGCAGTGACTTTCAGGCATCCGTGACTTAAACCAAAAGTTCCCGATTGCAGTGACTTTCAGGCATCCGTGACTTAAACCAAAAGTTCCCGATTGCAGTGACTTTCGGGCATCCGTGACTTAATCGAAAAGTTCCCGATTGCAGTGACTATCGGGCATCCGTGACCTAAGCCAAAAGTTCGCGCTTGCGGTGATTCTGTTAGATGGTCACACTGTCGAATCTGAAAAATAAGCTTGCCAAAAATCTGAAAGAATTAGCTTGTTAATTATAATTATATATTTAATCTTGTCACCATCATGGACAAGCCCATAATCTTTAACAATGTACCCACACCACCCGCCACCCTATCTCCACTGGCGGTGGCCACTCCCGATGGGTCTCTACTCTATGCCGGCATTCGCTGCATCAACTACATTGAAGCTCCGCGCGACGAGGCTAATCCTTTGATTACCACCATGTCCACGCGCATCAATATCACCGCCCTGGATGTCAGTCCCAAATGGGGTAAGCTTAACAAAACATTCGCCATTGCGGCCGAAGATTTGAGCGTCCAGGTGTGGGACTGTGATCTGGGCGAGGCCATTACCGGTCACAAGGCACATCAGCATCAACACGAGGCGCGTCACGCCGCCTCCGCTAACGCCACCAGCCAAGTCCTGATGAGTTATCTCAGCAATGGCAACATTTTGTCCATAGATTCTAATGATTTGGTCATCTATTGTGTGGCCTCCAATACCTATTGCCGTCGTCCCACCTTCATCTCGGCCAAGAATCATCAATTGGTTTTGATCAAATGTTCGCCCTACAATGAACACGCATTTGCTTTGGGCACCGCCATGGGCAATGTTTTAGTCTGCGATCTGCTGAAGATGAGCATCGTGTACAAATTCCAGGGCCACAAGGCACAGATCTGTGGTCTAGCTTGGCGTGAAATCAACTCCAGCGAGGAGCAGGACCAGCGTCAACTGAGCGAATTGACCAACAGAGCTGAGCAATGGCGCAGCCGCAATGGACCTCCAGCATTGGTCAAATCCCAGCCTGCCATCGAATCTGATGATCCTTTTGATATTTATAACTTTGATCATTTGGAGGGCGAATTCGGAGCCCCGGCCAATGTACGCAGCAAATCTCCTCCCAATGGGGAAGGCGATTTCATAGGTTTGGAGAAGCCCACAGTAAGCCTAGATTTCAATGAAGCCTGCGCCAGTATGAAGCAAGATTTATTGGCCCATTATTTGGATGTTAACCCAGAAGGCTTTGAGGTCACTTTGGATGACTGCCAGCAGTCTAATCCTATGCCCGGACCACTCAGCGATGCCAGTTTACCAGACAAGTCGCCCACTTTAGAGTCCAGCGAGGGCAGTCTGGAGGTCATACAATACAGCTCTTCCAGTGACGATGCCGTCATTGTGGACGGCGAGGCCGCCAAACCCAAACGTGAGGTATTGCATCATATTTATCATCAGGCCGAGGTGCATGCCGCCGAGATTAAACCCGTGGAACTGGTTAAAGCACAAAGCACCGAATCTCTGTCCACCTCCACTTCGCTTAACTCATCCAACAAGCCGGCAGATGTTTTGCTGGTGTCCATTGACGGTGATGAGGTGATGATGATCTGGAATACCATCAATGGGGCCCACTGTGGCAAGAACTACAGCAAGAGCAAGGGAGCTGGCAAGCTCAATGATGTTTTATGGTTAAATGATCGCTGCATTGTGTCCCTCAGTCGACATCAGTTGTTCTTCTGGTCACTGGAATATGAGACCAAAATGTTACGCTATAAAATCAACAAGGATCGTGTGCACTGTTGCCATCAACTGGATATTATAGCCTTTGCCACCTGCCACACGGAGACGGATCATATTTGGTTGTGCCTAAATAGCCGCAAAGTGGTTCTAGTGAATCCACAAACGGGTCTGTCCAGTCATACCTATGGCACTTTGGCGTTTGGGGTTAGAGCCTTGACCGAATGTCCCGAGGATATGAACAAGTAGGTGGATGGTAGTTTGTATATTTTTGGAAGATATTCACCAAGTGTTCTTTGTTTTAGGATTGCCTTGGGCTGTGCAGATCGTCGTGTTTCCATATTTGATATATCCAAATTGTCCAAACGTTGTCTACCCCTGGAGAGTGTCTATGCTAGCAGCTCGGTCTATTCCTTGGCCTGGAGTCCCGATTGCCTGCAGTTGGCCTATGGCACCTATGAAGGATTAGTAAGTTGGGAGGGCTTTTTCTTTATTTCACAAATCAAACAAATCCAGAGATGACTCTTAATTGAAGTTTAGACTTTAATGTCTTGATGCTTCCAAACAGATCAAGTTCAAAGAGATCAAACAGATCAAGATCATGTGGTTCATTAGATCAAGACAAGTCAGAAAATGAATCGAACTAAAAACTCTTCAGCGAAAGAATCGGAATTTAAAGACTAAGAAAGAAAGTATCGCATGACATTAATCTTCTCTGAAGAATCTTTCGCTTAAAAACGCCAATCGTCGGCCCATCCGCTGCTATCATGGTCCATGCTTCTGCGCCGTATTGCAGGACTGGGATGATAAGCAACTTGTATAGAGCTATTTTCGTTTTTTCAGAGAGGGCTCTGCTCTTAAACTCCCTACTGAGACCGTAGTAGCATCGGTTTGCAAGAATAATTCTTCTTCGGATTTCCAGACTGATGTTGTTGTCGCTGGTTATCATCGTTGCGAGGTAGACGAAATCCTCCACAACCTTAAAGTTGTACTCTCCAGACATGATTCTCGAATACTAGGCACTTTGTCCGCTAAGCCCATCAGTCTAGACTGCCTCCCAATTTCTGAAAACGCCTTGCTTACCGACCGTTCGGTTTGGCCGGTAATGTCAATATCATCGGCATATAAAGATGGTGCCCGATCTGTTGGCATTTGGACACTGGCGTAGTATACTCCATCAGCAGATTAAAGAAGTCACACGATAAGGTATCACCCTGCCTAAAACCTCTTTTGGTATCAAAAGGCTCGGCGAGTTTCGTTTCTATTTCAACGTCATCATGCAAAGTCGAACTTACTTTGCTGGTATATATGGACATCAAATCAGAGATAATTAAAATCGGTACATGTTTTTGACTACTTCGCCGCACTTCATATTTGTCGAATCTATGTAAATAGGCTGTGGGCCTAATTGCTTTGAGCAGTTGAAGTTGAAACGAAAAGCGGACGAGAATGCTCAGCTAACTTCGTCTGTTCTATGAATCCTGCGAGCTGTTTGAGTTAAGCGTGATTGATCTAGTTGCTTTAGTGAGCTGATCTGATGTGAATCATTTTAAACAGATCATATAGATCATGGCTTATGTCATCAGCTATAATTCAAAGAATTATTTGGTAAGCTATTAGTATTGGTATAGTTCAAATCAGAAACAAAGTCAAGGAAACTTTAATTCAATTTATTTAGTCATAGCCATCGAGGGCTACAATCACAAAGACATTTATTTGGTAGTCAAATTCGACATAAAATTTTTCTTTAATGAGCACCTGAATTATATTTGGCCTAAAGCGTAATCCATATATGGATTTATTAAGAGCAAAGCCAGCCAATTTAAGAACACTTATATAAGGTTCAGCCTTGGAATATCTTCTTCGTCTTCTTAATTGGCCATTACAACCGTTCGACGGTCTAAGCCTCTGCAAGTAATGCTCTCCAGTCGCTTCTGTTCCGTGCGAGCTGGTACCAATTGGTCACACCAAGCTTGGCAATGTCTGCCCGCACCTGGTCGTCCCATCGTAGTGGAGGTCTCCCCTGCTTGCCTCTTCCTCCATAGTCGGCCGCCTTCAAATAATAAGCTTTCCTTTCTGGAGCTTCTTCGTCCATCATGTTCTAACCAGCGCAGCCGCTGTTGCTTTATGCGCTTGCCCAGACAGGTGTCCTCATAGAGCTCAAGCAGTTCGTCATTTTTTCGAATGCGGAAATCATCGCCAACTTTTAAAGGTCCATAAATACTCCGAAGAATCTTTCGTTCAAACACGCCAATCGCCGCTTCATCCGCTGCTGTCATTGTCCATGCTTCTGCGCCGTATTGCATATTGTATTGACTGAGATGATAAGCGACTTGTATAGAGCTAATGTTGTTCTTCGCTTGAGGTCCCTGCTCTTGGGCTCCCTACTTAGCCCGTAGTAGCATCGGTTTGCAAGAGTGATTCTTTGTCGGATTTCCAGGCTTCAGGTTTCAGTTCAAAGAATATCAAAGAGCTTCTAAAATAATCACAGTGCTGAATCGGAGCATTATCATATCAAAATTATATCCAAACTGCATATTACGGCATCGAGATGGAAATAAAATCAAGTGAATAAATGGCAAATCTAATACGTTTTTTGATGTTCTTAAAAGGTGCGACATTTGTAAGCCCTGGAAAAGATCTTATAAATGAGGTTTATTCTAGTATGGATAAACGTTTTTAATAGCTTCGTTATCTAAAAGCTTTCTTACCAGTTTGAGAAGCGAACCTCTAACACTTTCCAAGGAGTTAGAACCTGCGGAATTAACTTTCTTCAGAATTTCAGAGGTTTTCAGAATTGGTCAGAGCTGCTTTCTTTATGAAGTTTCAGTTGAAGAGAAATGGGTAACACATTACGAATATCATTATTGCATATTCTTCCTGATGATTCCATCTATGCATTGCAAACTTCTTGGCAAAATAATAATACACTTTTCATGTATAATAAAAGAAAGGCAAAGCTAACTTCGTCTGTACCGAAGTTTTGATACACTTGAAATAGCTTGTCTCAACGGTTAGCGACTTCGACCAAACTTCGCAGATCAGCTTAAAAACATTACATATTACCCATGACCGTGTTTAAGAGCAGTAATATTGAGAACAAACCAGTTTTTTTCTTACTAAAATCCATTTTCCGAACGAACATTTGTATGGCAGCTACAAGAAGTAGTCATCCGATCCGGTCGGTTCCGACATATTAGCAGCGTGCAGTAAAAAGAAGACTCTGTGCAAAGTTTCAGCTCGATAGCTCCAAAACTGAGGGACTAGTTCGCGTAGAAACAGACACACGGACGGACAAAGCTTAATCGACTCAGCTCGTCATGCTGATCAAGAATATATATACTTTATGTGGTCGGAGATGATTCCTTCTATGCGTTGCACACTTCTGGGCAAAATTATAATACACTTTTCAAGTGTATAAAAACGTTGTAAAACCACACGCAAAAGGTTTGACGTCAAACGTTTTACGGAGTGTACGCAGAGAAACGAAAAGTCGATCCAAACGAACATCGAACTCGAACGTCGAACTCTGAATTTGTGGATGATGTAAACAGCTATTCGAGCTTTTGTTTGGGCGCCCAAAGTAATTACATTTATTTATTTTGGTCAGAAGCCAAAAAAAACTGTGTAAAAATGTTTTAAAGAGCTTTCATTAGGAAGAATAAATTACGCTGATTAATACCGTAGAGGCAACGATAAGTATTTGGGACCTCACCAATAAAAATAATTTTAATGCAGTTGACATGAAGAGCTTCCTCTTTCAACACGATTAGTCCTCATCAATTTTTATAAACAAATTGCATCTGGAAAACGGTGGTAGATTCACTAAAAAATCGCCAATATGGCATTTTTTTTGCGCTTTTGGCTATCTCAGCACACTAATTTGTTTTTAGGATCTACATGAGAAATAAATGACTTTTTTTGTGCGCCCAAACAGTTAGAGTACTCCGTATCGTGCTTAACCTGAAATCAATTAAATGTTTTAATACAATGAATTATATAAAAGTACTTCAACTTCAGGTGCATTATGAGATCAACTAACAAATTTGTGCAGCATCCTCGAAAAGGTTTCTCCAATTCGCTATCAATCTAAAGCATTTAAATTTGCTTCTAAAAATCACATCTTTAATATGAATCTTTCACAACAAATTTCTACAAATCGTCTACTTGTATTATATTACAATTAGTATATGATAGAATAGTCCATTTTTTTAGCGAAGATCTTTGATCTGAATTGGATGTGCTCCAAAACAAAAATAAAACTGAAAAGAATTCGAATTCACTTTTTAAAAAGCCAGAGTTCCCGCTTGCCGCTGTTTGTAATACGGTTTAAAAAAAGGCAACACTGATAGTTTACTCTTACGCTCACTCTTCCGCTCTCTCTCTCTCGCGCACTGAGCAACTGCGCTTAGTTCAGAAGGTTCTTGTTCTTGTAGCTTGCTACTACCTTTGTGATTCTAGTAAATGTGACCTGTAGCATCTCTAAACCCTAGAAGATCGAAGAACTGTTGCCTCATTACTGTTTTTGGCACTGAATTGATAATGATAAGCTTTATTGTTCAAATTATAAATCTTAGAACCTTCCGAACCAACTCTTGGCTAACTTCAAGTGTAGAGCCCTCGAATATTTTAGCATCCGTTTCAATCAATCAATCAAAAATCTGCTGTAGAATATAATTTTTCCTCTATTAGGCATTAGAATTAAGTATTATAGTTAAAAATAAATTAATTAAAACTTCAAATAACCTTTCAGGTGGGCATCATCGATGTAGAGCGCATGCGTATTAAAGAGACTCTACGCACACATCACAAAAAGGAAGTCTACACACTCAACTGGATCGATCATTATATCTATTTTATAGTGAATCGTGTGTTTGGTTACTTTGATCTGAAGAAATCCAAAAAAGGTAAGCTCCTGCTCCTCGTCCTCCTCCTCCTCACTTGTGTTGCCTGGTATTGTAGGTCTGATTCTGGGCATTGCGTTTGCCATAGCTAACCTTGGTCTGTGCCTCGTGTGTCTGTCGCTTACGTATTTCGGCCAGGTGTATCGTTTCCCGATGATAATCCCACACATTCCATGTCACATTTATCCAATTGGCTGCTGATAAATCATTGGTCACCACCATTTCGGTTTGTCCCTCGAAATCCCTTTGTTTGGGTGGCTCCACTACCACTTCCTGCAGTTCTTGTGCTATCAACGCCTCATCCAGTTTAAATAGTAAAGCCAAATTGGCATTATTAAAGATGACCTGACGAAAGGCGGCTATAAATGGCTCAAAACAAATCTCCGCATATCTGGCATAACGATGATCACGAAAACCAAATGTTATATCTACATTCATACAAAGTTTACGCTGCACCTGAGCGGGCAAGAGGAGACCATTGGTGACGGTTAGGGTGAGGCCACAAAACTCTTTGATATCCGCCTGGGCCAGGGTACAAAAATTGCCATCAGTATGCAAATGCCGAACGGCATTTAAACGCTCATCAAAGTGTCGTTGTTGGATCTCTGTGATGCGCGAAGCCAAAGCTTGTATTTCGGCGATGGTTTTTTCGGTCAATTGTTTCATTTTGTCAGTTACCAATAATTCTAGATGATCACGTAACTGATTTAGCTCCACAATATGATTGAGAAAGTTATTTAGATTGCTCCACACCTGAGAGAGATACACAAAATGGGGCTAAGGGAGGAAAAGGAGAGAGTTTGTTAGCATGAGAAATATGTGGCTTCATTTTAAAGATGCAAAAAGAGTCGGAAACGAATCTTGCGAGCTATCGAGAACGAAACTTTCTCTGCCACAAACTGAGCGACGGGTAATTAATAGATAGTTTTCCATCGATAGTTTTCCACGTTGATGTTTCGCGTAAGTATCGTTAGCGATATTTTTTACGAGCTTTTGGTTCGGTGGGATGTTTGGCATCGCCGAGTATGAGTAAAAATTATCCGATTACCTTGCTGTCAAATGGGCATCGTAGGCATCGTAATCGTTGTAATCAAAAATAAACATTTAATTTCTGAAATTTGTTGAACTCTGAACCAAACTGAATATTTTAAATAAAACTAAAGCGGGTGAATATCCCCTAATCGGGACACGAAACCATTCGTCGCCAACAACACAATCTACGCTAAGGACCACTCATACATATTTTTTGTTGCGTTCCATTTTGCAAGAAGAGAGAGAGAACATACGAAGTTGCTGTTGGAATATAATGATATCAGATATGTCTCTATCTGACACTCAGTGGTGCAAGACTTCGGCAAGCATTCGGTGTGAACTGCCAAGTGTGTTTTAAAGGGGCTATGTTTGAGGACCACTGAAATATTCTTTGAGTGCCTACATGCGGGGCTATCGCTATGCGCACGATTCCGTAATCAATCGTGCAGGTCTCTACTACAGACCAAGGCATACTAAACAAGGTAGGCTCACTCGCTCTCTCAGAACTCCGTATATTGTGTCAAAGAGAGCGAGAGATTAATATATTTCAATACAAAGCCTTCTAAGCTACTAAGTAAAACACGAAAAATTCGTCCGCGGAGATGCTTCGCTTACAACACTTGCTTACTGACTGAAATTTATCAAGTTGTCAAGAGAGAGAGTGAGCCTACCTTGTTTAGTATACCTTGCGGTCAAGCCTGAAATTGAGACTCTACGCGCGATGTAGGTATCAAGGCACACCACACCACCACCGCAAAGTGAGTAGCTTAGGGCTTCTGTCTCTTCGCATGCTACTAATAATAGCTCGGTTGCTAATGAGTGGTTTCCGCAGGGTTGTCAAGCGCGACATGATGCCTCTTGAGGGAAGTGATGGAGTGCTAAGGGTTTGGGTTTGACTCAGATCTTATTCCCAACTTCCGTTATAATGTTATTATAACTTAAACAGATTTTGCCTGTCATCTCTTGGATATGAGCTGAGAGCTGGAGCTCGAAAACCCGCAGCTCTTTACTCTTGGCTATAAACTGAGAATCGTGCTCGAGAACCGGAAGTCTGCAGCTCTTTACTCCCAGTTCTTTGCTCTAAAACAGTGGTGCCCAAAATGCCAAAAGCGTATTCCGTGGGATAGGAACTCAAATTTCTGCCAGCGTCGCAGCCGACACACGCATAGAGAGAGAGAGTACGTGTGTTCTAAAAATAGCACGCTCTTCGGCTTGCTCTCTCACGATGTATTTGTTTGTTTTCTTGTTGTTGTCATTGATGTCACGACGTTTACTTCGAGTTTCGAGCGCACAGCTTAATTGTTCGAGTCTGGGCACCACTGCTTTAAAATGATAGTTCGAGCTCAAAAGCCGAGATTCAGCAGCTCTTTACTAGCATGTCTTGTCTGTAAACTGAAAGTCTGAGGTCGAGAGCCCAATTAGCAGCTCTTTTCTATAAACTGAAAGTCGGTGCTCTAGAGCTGGAATTATGCAGCTTTGTATTCGCAGCTCTTGGCTCTCAACTGAGAGTGAAAGATCGCTCTTGTTATCTTCAAAGCTTTTTATTCGCTTTTATTGGCTCTTAACAGCTCTTCACTCGCAGCTCTTGCCTTTAAATGGAGAATCGGAGCTCGAGAGCTCTTTACTCTCAGCTCTTGGCTATAAACTGAGAATTGGAGCTAGAGAGCCGGACGTACACAGCTTCCTGTTGGCTTTTACACTTGGCTCTAAACAGCTCTTCACTCCTCGCTCTTGTCTTAAAACAAAGAATCAGAGCCCGAAAGCTCTGTAATCGTAGCTTTTAGCTCTAAACTGAGAATTGGAGCTAAAAAGCCGGACGTCCACAGCTTCCTATTCGCTTTTATTGGCTCTTAACAGCAGTTTACTCACAGCTCTTGTCTTAAAACAGAGAATCGGAGGCCGAGAGCTCTCAGCTCTTGGCTCTAAACTGAGTATTGAAGCTAGAGAGCAGGACGTCCGCAGATTCCTATATCGCTTTTCTGGCTCTTAACAGCTCTTTACTCAAAGCTCTTGTCTTTAAATGGAGAATCGAGTCGAGAGCTCTTTACTCGCAGCTCTTGGCTCTAAACTGAGAATTGGAGCTCGAGAGCCGGACGTCCACAGCTTCCTGTTCGCTTTTATTGGCTCTTAACAGCTCTTTACTCAAAGCTCTTGTCTTTAAATAGAGAATCGAAGCCCGAGAGCTCTTTACTCGCAGCTCTGGGCTCTAAACTGAGAATTGAAGCTAAATAGTAGGACGTCCGAAGATTCTTATTCGCTTTTATTGGCTCTTACACAGCTTCCTATTCTCTTTTATTTGGCTTTTAACAGCAGATTACTCACAGCTCTTATCTTTAAATAGCGAATCAGAAACCGAGAGCCCTTTACTCGCAGCTCTTGGTTCTAAACTGCAGCGAATTGGAGCCCGAGAGCAGCTCTTGGCTCCAAATTGAGAATTGGAGCTAGAGAGCCGGACGTCGGTAGCTCTTAACCCGCAGCTCGTGGCTCCTAAACTGAGAGTCGGAGCTGAAGAGCTGGGAGTGAGCTTTCAATGCATCCACAATAAATATAATTAATTTCCAAATCCAAATTGGAGTACTCCTATCAAGCTTTTTGAACAAGAGTGACCTCGGTTTGGTTTAACACACCGTTAAGATTCTTAACGTTCCGTATTCGAAGCCCTTTTTGCATCCCTTTTTAAATTTTACTTACAAAAATCAGCTCCGAGTCTATGGCCGTGCGTAGAGCCAATGTTTCACTGATTTTGGCCACCACACAGTCATAACGCTGCTGTTCCACACCCACCAAATAGACTGTATTCTCATAGCTTTCATGCAGCTGCCCCAAACAGCGTTGGAACAGGGAATAGGTGAGCGTAAACTGATTCAAGCGCTGCAAATGTTCCAGAGGTACGCGATAGCTTAAAACCGTTTCCTTGGCATCGATTTGTATTTGTTCATCAATTGTCGTTTGACACTGATTGCGCATTTCACTGGCCCGTTGCAGAGCCAAGTCGAAGGCCGCACTGGTATTCCTTTGAGCCATCTTCAGATCGGCTATAACTGAAAGCCAGATTATAGTTAAGTTAAGCCCCCTTCCATCCAATTAATGCTTACCATAACGCACATTCTCCCTATCACCATTGGGTCCATCATTATTATAAATCACAATCCCTCCCACGGTGGCCGCCAGTCTCTGCAGATACTCCAAGCGATGATATTTCTTCTTCAAAACATAATTCTGCAAGTCACTGCGTCCGATGACACTATTCAAGGCCTGCGCCGTCAACTTGAGCAGCACATGATTCTTGGGACAACCCAAATTATAGCAGGCCACAATGAAAACCTGCATTTTGGCAAACAGCTGATCCAACTGCAATTTACTGCTACTCTCCGGATACTGCAGTATATCGTGGATAAGCAATTGAAGTTGTTGCTGAAATCTTTGCTCATACTGATCCTTGACATGCTGCAACTGAATGCACTGACCCTTCTTCATTACCCACGACATTTTCATATTCGCCATGGTGGTGTCACCCAAATCCAAATAACCCTCCACAATGCTATCGATGAATCTATTCACCTCACACGCTCCGGGCTTATTTAGGTCACACTTGAGCAGGCCAAGTCGGGCATCCCTTGCCAGCAAGTGTACCACATAAATGATGAATTCCTCTTCCACATTCAAATCACGTTCCTCGAAACGTTTCTTAATGCGCTGACCAATCTCCACCAGAGTTTTGTGACGGGGCATTTTGACAGAAAATGGGCTAAACTTTAATTTTTCACTGAGTTTTGTCGGTGTTGTTTTTTGTATTGAGCGGTTTTTGTTATATTTTTAAATCAAAGGTTGCCCTGGTTACGACTTATGGTGCTCCAGTAAGGGAATTAGTTAGGGCTGTCGTGTTTGGGGTTCAATGTTCTTTGATGGGTTGAAGGGAACCAGTTGGGATAGTGCACCCGGGCGGTTAAAAAGATGATTATCAGGCGTTTCAGAGCACTCATCTGCTACCTGTGGGCTTATCCGCTTAAGAAACTTGTTCAAGAATTGTGCTGGGCAGCAATTTCTCTGCCAGCCCTAATGGGAAAAGCATCACCTTCGAGCACGATATCAACTGTCCTTTTGTGGAGTTCATTCTTCACGCACTGGACAACTGAAAGCCTTACTGTTTCACCTATGGCAGCGACGCAGTGTTGAATGAGGTGGGTCCACAGTATGCATCCACTTTGATGCCCACGTAAATCCAAAGTTATATGCCCCATTTTCCGATTACATAAAGGTCTTTTTTGACTTCGGATATCCTCGAAAACGGTCAAGCTTACCTAAATGTATATAGGATTGTGATCGATATTTGCCCCCTACAAACTGTCTTGGGCATTTCCGCCGTTGGAAAGATGTGAAAAGAGAGACTTGCTACGAGACCTCTAGACCAGCGATCGGCCATGTGAGCAGAGAAGTTGACACTGGCAAGTGAGAAAATAACGGGCTGAGACCTTTTAAAAGCTTCTCTGTGATGATTTCACTTGGTCCATGACGCAACTACTTAGGCATGGCCTAGCACATGATGAAATAAGTATACATTGGTTTCGGCTGTGTGTGGCTCTCTCGCTTAGTACCTTATTGCAGAGTTCCCCTGCCATTTCAGTTTATTTAACAACATCCAATTATTTATATTATCCTGCCAAGGCACGCACATACTCGCCAATTCACACCGACTGCTTGCTGAAGTCATGCTTCACTCTGTGTTAGAGCGAGACACAGTCTTATTTTCGCGCTCTCTCCTGTCATTTTCACTCACACTCACGATTTCAACAAAATCTTTTAAAAAGCTTTCGCTTGTCACTCTCACTTAGTTTGCCAACGAACAATAAAGGATATCTTTTGCGATATAGGCCAGAGGCAGCCATCCACAGCTCATATAAGCCGAAGTCGGTCGTGTTTTTATACAACCGCGAGCCGAAGTTATGGTTGTGTGAGCCGGTGAACACTGCATTGCAAGTTAAACGTCTGTGGTCTGGAGAGAGCTCTATTGTTCACCAACAAACTCTTTTATCCTCTCCATTTGGACGCCTGTAATGTAGACTTGAACATTAGAAGACTTGCAAGCTGGGCAGAGAGCCTACTGAGCGGTGACCATACTTCCGCTGTCAAAACAGTACATACAAGTCCGCTGATGAGGATTTCTGGTTAAATCCGAAACAGTTCTGTCCAGACTTACCAATTGCTATTTCAATAATAAATGTTGTGAGCTATCTCTGTTGAATTGTGTTGCATTATAAAAATTGTAACCAACCATTGACCTTGAGCCAGCGCTGTAAAAAGCACAAAAACTTTGACCAAAATCAATACAGGTCACTAAAACCCTTATATGTTTTATGTGTATGTTTTAACGACCTTTATGATAGTCAAATCTTTAAGATTTGGCGGGTTCGAGGTCTCGTTTTGTTTGCACATAACTTTAAAAACAGGAATACAACACATCACAAGGGAGGCTAGTTGATCGTACAGCTCTTTTATTGGTATCTCTACCAAATCATCAGCAATCTTTGCCTGATTCTGCTATTTATCTTAAGCAGAGCGCTTGAGTCAACCTCACCTGACAGTAGTTATGAAGGAAAAGCACTTCAAGGTAGATCCTGCGATTATTCAGGGATGGAAGGTCCAATAAGCGAAGTTTCATTGGGAAGGGCGAAAAGTAAGAACTGTTTCTGTACAGATTCGAGTTGATCCTGATATTTCTGGTAGTGTGGAGACCAGACACATAATCCATACTCAAGAATAGGACTGACCAGAGAAACATATAGTTGTTTGGTGACATGAGGGTAAAATTAAATTCCAAGCCAAGAACAGCCAAAGCATTATAAGAAATAACCGATGTATGATCATTAAAACACAACTTGGGCACGAATTGTATTCCCAAGTCGTCGACTTTATAGATGCGCTGCAGTGGAATATTCTCAATCAAGTAGTTGTAGAGATAAGGCGTATCACAGTGAAAGTTAAATATTTATATTGATGCAACTTATCTATACATATAAATCTATACGCCCGACTGGCTGATTCTCAACTCACAGCCACGACCGCTTATCCTAGGGATTTAAGTTTTGGCACAGACCTTCGTTTAGTTATGTAAGCGCGCACTATGAAAGAAAAATTTGAAAATTTGACCGCGAAGTGGGTGAATAGGCTTTGGCGCTCTGATTTACTAAAAGTTTTTAAAAACTTGCACAACCCCGAAGTCGCAACGGGTTCAACTAGTAAGGTATAAAGCATTGCTCGTGATAACTCGTGATAACTCTCAACCAAATGTTCGGTTTGCTCTGCTCACGTCACTGACCGAAATTGAAGCTGCAATTTTGCTCATTGCTCGGTGGCCGTGGTTGAACACACAGCACTGATCGGTCTGAGAGCAACCCCATATCAGGCCCCATTCAGTCAATCGCTCATCAAATGCGGTCTTCACGAAGACCGAACTTTAAAAAGGTTATTTCAATCGGTTGCAGACTCAAGAGAGCGCCAGATTTAAGCATAAACAGAGAGCGAGTCAGCGTAAGAAAGAACGAGAGAAGGCATATAGTTTTTTGCACACATTCATATTGTTAGCCGAGACTAAGCAGTCAGCGTACACACCAATGCATGCATACGAAGAAGACCTTTTAATTGCTTGAATTTTGCCAAAAGGGCCCGAGATAGACCTGACAGAAAAAGGAAAAAAATATGTGTTTCTCTACTCTCACAACCAAAGAGAGGCAGAAAGCGAAGTTGAAGGTTGCTTTGCGACCTCTATTCAATGTGATCGCGCAAGAGCGGTTGTTTTCTGACACAGGCAAGCGGGGGACCGATTTTTGCGACCTCTGGTATAAAGCTAAGCCTACATCGGAAGATATCGAGCTCGCATCAAGTGACAGCTGCACACTGAATATGAAAGCTAAGAACTATTTCTAAAAGCTCGAGCATACAAATTTTCGCATTACATTGAAGTATTGTAAGCTGAAACAGAAAGCGAGCTGAAAGCTGACCATACCTTGTTCGTTGTATCATGACACTGAAGACATGAGAGCGCACTGAGAGCAAAAAGAGAGCGCGAAAATGTGACTAACCCACAGTGAAACATGACTTCGGCCAGCATTCGATGTGAATTGGCGAGTATGTTCGTGCCCCAGGAGCCATGGCTGCAGAACTCTGTTCTATAGCAGGGCTATCTAAGAAGAGAGGACGGAAATTGAGACTGTCTTTCTCTGAAACTCGGTGAAACACGACATCTGCAAGCATTCGGTCTGAATTGTGGAGGGTGTTCGGCCCCCAGGGGCTATGGCTGGGGTACCGTGTTGTTATAGTTGTATTATGCCTCAGCCTAATATTGCGAACTGAGACAACTCTAGTCACAACTATAGACTGGAGAATTGAGAACTGAGCAGAGAGCGCACTGAGCGGTTGCCCTACCTGTTATAGTTGTTTTAAGCTCACAAATATTAATGCAGCAACTGAAATGCTGCTGAAACCTCTGCTCAAATTGCCGACCCCTAATCTAGGGCCAATCGGAGGCTTGAATAAGCCCTTATAAATTTCTAGTCCTAGTCTTAGCCAGATCAGAGACGAAATTTAAGGTCGAAGACAGGGCAGAAACCAAAGAAGCGGGACAATTCTGTAGAATGGGCTTTCATAAACCCAGCTGAGCAGTAAGCTCTGCTCCTGAAACCCAATTAAGCTAAATACACTGCCATTTCTCGAAAGATTGAATACTGATATGGAGCAAATGAAAATAGTTAACTAAAACTTCTCCACTTTTTCCTATACTCCTTTACAGATCCCACTATTTTGACTTACATCGCGCGTCCCAGTTACTTTTGTGTACGTGGTTCCTTTCTGTTGATCGGCACCGATGATGGTTTCCTGCAGCTGCATGAACGCAAACCCGGCCCCGAACTGGGTTACACATTTGTGCGTCAGGCATCGCTATTGGCTCGCTATTTCACGGATATTGTCTTTAATACCTTGGAATGCAATCAATTTGCTGTGGCGGGCAATGATCGGTTGATTCATGTCTTGGAGTTTGTGGAGTCGCAACGCAATTGGAAAACTTTGCACACATTTACGGCAAGTGATGCCAAGGCTTCGATTACATCGCTCAAATGGAGTCTTACGCATAAAAATTTGCTGCTCACCTTTCATATTGAGGGTAAGGTGTGCATGTGGAACATTCAGGAGCCGGAACAACCACCACTGACCATCACCTATCACTGTCCCATGTGGGGTGGCATGTTTTTGCCCTCTGATGAGAATTTTGTCATGTGTGCCGGCAAGTCGGTATCCCTGGAGTTGATTGATATTAAGGATAAGAACATACGCTCCAAAGTGGATGGTTTGCGGAATGTCAAATGGGCCAGCAAGTCATTGATGCAGACCAATGAGGTGAGTCTTACGGCCGCGGACAAGAAACGTCAGCGTCGCAACAAAAGGGAAGCCACGAAAAAGGCAGAGATGGTCAAACTGGAGACAGAGTCGGTGGAAATGGTGGAGAAAGAGCCAGCTGTGGAACAGCTAATGGAAAAGCTGACCTTAAAGACCAAGACGAATGAATGCAAATGCAAGCAGCCAACTGATAGCTTTTTGTCTGTAAGTAGAAACTACATTTTAGGGGTAAGAAACCATTTTGAGCTAATGATTCACCCCACAGCATAGTCGCACTTGCCTCTTCCTGGCCCAAAAGGAGCTCAACAAAAACGCCCTGGAGAAACTGGCCATTGTTTTAACCGAAGATGCAGCCAAAATTGATAAATCTGTGCTGATATCCAAGCTATTTAGCACCAAAGTGGTGGCCAAGGAACTGATAGTCACAGAGAGTAAGTTGAACTAACAAATTGAAAATCCAAAACTCATTCAGTTATTGTTTGACAGTGACCAATCTGAAGCAGTCCGATATCAAGGATATTGCCCCCCTTTGTCTGGCCATCTCCACATTTAAGTTAAGAGAGGAACTGGAAGAGCATATGGCAAATAAAACACTCACCGAATGGCATCTGTCGGTGGCACCCAGTGTGTCCTTTATGTAAGTTTTAAGTGAATGTTTGTGGCAATCACTCATATTGTGTTTTTTTTTTACTAGGCTTTGGCAGGATTGTTGTCGCGCCTATGCCAAGCAAATGGAGGAGAAAGGCTTTATTTTACATGCCGCCACATATCTCTTTGGCATAGGCCAACAAACAGAGGCTATTAATCTTCTAATGTCCCATGAGTATTACAAGGAGGCCTTGGTACATGCTCGAGTCTGTTTGCCCGCCACAGATCCTATGATTAAAACCATTATTAATAAATGGCTGGAACAGTTGGAGCGTAACGGAAACTATGCAGCTGCAGCATTGATGTAAGAGGAAAAAGGGAAATTCCTTTGAAGTTTTAAATAATTTTACTTAAATTTCTTTAGATGTGTTTTGGACAATGAAATGCTGCGGGGATATACATATTTGCGCAAGTACCATAACTGCACACCTGAAATAAGCGAAATCATGGAACAAATTAAACAAATTGGACAGCTAAGCGGCTTACTGAATGGAGAATTGATAGAGGATAAGGCTGTCGCTGATAAGGAGCAGGAAGCTGATTAAGCCAAAGTGTATATTTATGCATAGATCAGGCTGTTGTTAGATTTAGAAATTAGACTATAAATGTAATTGATAAGAAGGTTCATTTGAAAGGCCAAACTACACTTTTTGAGATTTTTGTAAACATTTACCTTTAAGTTTTTCCCCCGTTAAGGCTGTTAGTCAGAGACGAGGACGGAGATAAATCAGGCTGCAAACCGTTGAGGAATTTAACACCTCAGAAAGGTACAGTTCGGGAACAATTTAAAACTAATCTCTTTGGACCCAAAAACTTGCCAATTCCCATACGATTTTGTCGATTTTGGGTTTTTCATCCTCAAAAAACTCAAATTTTTAGGTATAAGTTCGGTTTATAATTGCGTAACTTGAAATTTGCGCTACTTTCTGTTGAAAAATGAAAGCTTTAAATATGATTTTATAAAAATATCTAAATTTCCTTATGATCTGGAGAAAGATTTAAACTTTAGTTGCTCAAAGAGCCTTACAAAATTCACAAAACTTAGAGGAAAGAATCAATTGCTTTTAGTTAACTTCGAAGAAGTTATACATATGGATCTATAAGTCTATCATTTCTTATCTCAGTTAATTCAAATTGTATTCATTCATATAACGTGCCAAAGCTTCTTATTGAATGTAGCTTCGACTAAGAAATGATCATAGACCTCATTTTGGAAACACTACAAAGATCAAGCCCGAAGAATCAAATATCCAAAATATTTAAATTCAATTTTTGTATCTCATTTGGTAAAACTTCAATTTTGAAAAAAAATTTCAATTTTCAATTTTTTTTTTTTAACAGTTTTTTGAACCATTTGTATTAAGTTATTGAACCTTTCTGAACCATTTGTATTAAGGTAATGGACCGGGCCTTGTACTGAATCTTGTAAGTGCATGACCTACCAAAGCGGGCTCTCACTTTTCGAAAGATTCGGTCGCCATCTCATTTAGTAAAGACGCGTATCGAAAATTATATTTTTGAATTCATCATATTTGGCCCTGTTTCATATTGTTTATATCTGATGATGTTCTCCGGCTCGAAAATCAAGTTGATAGAAAAAGAAAAACAATTTTATGTTATAGGAAAAAAGAAACATAAAGCCTAGTACGCAGAAAGACAGAAAATTCCTTTCGTCACAGTATTTCACATAAATAAAAACACTTTCTAACAGCTCATGAGCATCAAAGCAAACCCAAGGTGTTTCTAATTATATGAAATACTCTGACGAAAGGAATTTTCTGTCGTTCTGCGTAGAAGAAAAAACAAACATAAACAACTTGACCTCGAGCCGGTGAAACATTTATCTACATCTAGAAAGCTTGCCCATAACACAATTGTTTATATCTGATAAAATTTTAAAAATTATATTAATTCGAAGGGAAATTATTTTCGGTGAATTTTGAAATGTTAATAACTAAGAAATTAAATATTTTCAAGGATTTTCTTAAAAAAACGGTTTTTGAACCATTTGTATTAAGTGGTTTTTGATCTAGGCCTCAAATCGGTTCAAAATCGAGCACCTTAGAACCGTTAAGCTTCAGGTTTTAGAGACTTTTGGAGCGAATCTTACACAAAATGTTAACTTTTGAAAGATTAGACTGGTCCTGGAACCAAATCCTATAAGTTAATGACCTTCCGAACTGGACCCTCACTTTTTTAAAATTTGGCTCGCCTCCTCAAACCTTCAAATCATGTTCATCGGATTCTTAACCATTTTTTTAAGTGATTTTTAAGCTTTAGGTTTTAGAGTCTTTACTTTTGAAAGAATACCCCGGACCTTGTACCGAATCCTGTAAGTTAATGAATTTCTGAACTGGAATCTCACTTTTTGAAGCATTGGATCGCCGCCTCAAACCTTAAAATCGTGTTAAAAGGATTCTAAACCAATTGTCTTTAGACATTTTTAATCTAGGCTACCAATCGGTTCAAAATCGAGCAACTTATAACCGATTTGCTTCAGATCTTAGAGTCTTTAGGAGCGGAACTTACATCAAATCTTAACTTTTGAAAGATTAGACCGGACCTGGTACCTGCAGAACTGACCTTTCGAGAAAACCTTAAAATCGTGTAAAGCGGATTCTGAACCATTTGTACTACGGAATTTTTGATCTAGGTTACAAATCTGTTCAAAATCAAACACCTTAGAACCGATTCGGTCAGGTTTTAAAGTCTTTTGGAGGGGAACTCACATAAAATCTTAACTTTTACCGCCAAATCCTATAAGTTAATCACCTTCCAAACTAGACGTTCACTTTTTGAAAGATTGAAACGCCGCCTTTAAACTTAAAATCGTATTAAGCGGATTCTGAACCATTTGTCTTTAGAAATTTTTGATCTAGGCTACAAATCGGTTCAAAATAGAGCACCTTAGAACCGATTTGCTTTAGGTTTTAAAGTCTTTAGGAGCGGAACTTACACCAGATTCTTAACTTTTGAAAGCTCAGACTGGACCTTGTGCCGAATCCTGTATTTGTAGTTTATGAATTTCCGAACTGGACTCGCACTTTTTGAAGGATTGAATCGCCGCCTCAAACCTTAAAATCGTGTTAAGTGGATTCTGAACCATTTGTCTTTGGAAATTTTTGATCTAGGTAAAATCGAGCACCTTAGAACCGATTCGCTTCAGGTTTTAGAGTCTTTAGGAGCGGAACTTACACCAAATTCTTAACTTTTGAAAGCTCAGACTGGACCTTGTGCCGAATCCTGTAGGTTATTGACCTTCTGAACTGAACCTCTTACTTTTTGAAAGTTTGAATCGCCACCCAACCCTTAAATTTGTGTTAAGCGTATTCTGAACCATTTGTCTTTAGAAATTTTTGATCTAGGCTACAAATCGGTTCAAAATCGAGCACCTTAGAACCGATTCGCTTCAGGTTTTAGAGTCTTTAGGAGCGGAACTTACACCAAATCTGAACTTTTGAAAGATTAGACCGGACCTGGTACCGAATCCTGTAAGTTAATGAATTTCTGAACTGGACTCTCACTTTTTGAAGGATTGGATCGCCGTCTCAAACCTTAAAATAGTGTTAAGTGGATTCTGAACCATTTGTCTTTAGCAATTTTTGATTTAGACTACCAATCGGTTCAAAATCGAGCAACTTAGAACCGATTTGCTTCAGATTTTAGAGTCTTTAGGAGCGGAACTTACACCAAATCTGAACTTTTGAAAGATTAGACCGGACCTGGTACCGAATCCTATAAGTTAATGACCTTCCGAACTGGACCCTCACTTTTTGAAAGATTTGAATCGCCGCCTCAAAACCTGAAAATTGTGTTATTTTTGATAGTTTTTGTTTAAAAACAGATTCGGAACCATTTGTGTTAAGTGATTTTTGATCTAGGCCACAAATCGGTTCAAAACTAAAAACCTAAGAACCGTTTTGGACAGGTTTTAGAGTCTTTTGGACCAGACCTGGTACCGAATCTTTTAAAAATCCCGAACCGAAGCATTTCTTTTGAAAGTTTACATCGCCAACTCATTAAGTAAAGAAGCGTATAGCATTATTGCTGTAGCGTATATCAAATTATGCTTTAATTTGTCATATGCGGTCCTGTTTTGAATTCATAGTTAACAAATTTTGTTAGGTTTCATCAAAAATGAAAATTTTTTAGGATTTAATAACAATTGCTTAATGCCAAGTGGATTCCATTTGTCAAAAAAAGCCGTATATGATCTCGTAATCACAGATATTTGGGATTTTTTTAGCTGGCTCGAGGTCAAAAACAGATATTTATATAATTTTGTATATTTCTAATTAGAATAGTTCAGGCTTAGACAGAATCGAGTCGAAATGAAGAGAAGGTGTGAAAAACAGCAACAAAAGTCAAATTGTGCTAAGATTTTACCCTCGTAGATTTCGTGCCTTGGTCGTTTGAGTCATTAAGTTGAGATTATTAAGTCACTTGGTCGACGGATTTTCAAAAAGAAGAGTTGAAAACTCAAGACGAAGCGAAAGTTAAGCTTTAGGACTAATTTGTTCCTCCATACTAAATATATATACCACAAAATTGTCGAGCTATTTTAGATTTATTGGTTTTATATCCCAGTGCTACAAGTTACGACTTATATTTAATGTACTAGTCACATTTTGTAGCCTTGATTTTGATAAATATTTTGATTTAATATAAGTATTGTCGTGTTTCAGTGGTAAACAGCATCTTAGAAATGGGCTGAGAAGCAGTAACAATTGAATTCCACGTAAATACATTCCGAAAACATTCAAAACCTTTGATTAAATGATGCCCCCACCTTTAGTTTATTAGCGGGATTGAACTTTTATTTTTGTTTTCATTTTTAAAGGTTTGCAGCCTGATGTATAAAACTCTAATCACCTCACTTTCATAATGAATATACCTCCATTTTGCTCATTTCCATTTCATTTATTTAATTTAAGATCTTTCATTGAATTCCAACATTTAGTTAGTGAAAAACAAATTGAATTTCGAATACCAATAAAAAAAAACACAAAAAACAAAAGCCCACATTAATTAGAAGCCAAACCAACTCCATTTGTTATCAGTTCTTTCCCTTTTTTTGACCAACAAAAACAAAAGCTTTGACCGTTAGGCCTCATTTTAGATGCAAATTATGTTTAAAGTTAGAAATTAAGTTTTTTTTTAATTGTTGGAACAAAAGTCAGGGCGACTGAACTTGTTGCACAGCGTCGTCGGGGCCAAGAAAGAAAAGCCAACGAAAACAAATTTAAATAAACAAAAAAAAAACACAACCCGACAGAGTAAGTGAGTGAGAGAGAGCGAAGCGAAGAGAGACTTAAGCTGGGACAGGCGTTGCGAGCTTAATTTAGTTGCCAAACAGTCGTCGTAGAGGCAACCACGCTTAAAGTTGCGTTGGTTTGTTCGCTTGCTTTTTAAAAAATCCGCTTGATTTTCACTTTCCAGAGAGTAGCGCGCGCGTGCGCATTACCGTTGCACTTAACGATTTGTTCTCACGTCTCATTTGCTCAACTTTGACTTGAAGCATAACGGTTAAATAACAATTAAAAAAATTATTTGCTTTGCGGCGACAAGAAGTAAAAGTGTTGAAACGAAAGAAAGAACGAGGAGGGAGTGTGTGTGTGTGTGTGCCCCATTAAAGTGACAAGTTGAAGACGCCGTTTTGCATATGACTCAACGCTCAACAATTTGGCTTGTGTCGCTGTAACTCCACACCCTGAAGTGATAATTACTACCTGTGCCTGACGGAGCCATCCGTCTGCACTCCATTTAAGTGAAAGGTAAGCTTGTTAAATTATTGCATTTTGAAACGCATATCATAACGCACCCGTCCAATCCATTTCCAATTCCAATTCCATCATAACAATTTGCATAACATTTCTGCATTGTTGCTTAGTCAGGCATTCAATTGTCTGTGTGTGTTTGTGCTATTGAACCCGCCACTCGCCAACTCCATGCTCCACCATGCTTCATGCAGCCACGCAATCATCATCATAAAACTTAATTTAATTTCACAAAACCAAACAGAATACAATGAATGTTGTTCACAGAAATTATGTTGAATCTGCATAATTTCGTAATCACATGCTAAAAGAGTTCAGAGGCGTGGCTCAAGGGCGGCGGCGGCTAACTCGAACAACTCGTTCCACACACAAAAACCGGACAATCCGCAGTTTGTCCCGCCAATTAGCATTGCTTCAACACTTGGCTAGCAATTCTTTCCGGTCCTACATACAAAAGAAAGCCCAAATGACACCACTTTTTAGTTTAAGGTGCGCATATCCGGCGCCTTCTATGGATGCACCCACTTGCTTACATGAATATGATTAAAGGGTGGGGAACATCCATATCCATTTTGATGATGACGGCGCACCTGTGTACGACGGCATTGATCGCGCCTCAATTTTGATGACGCTGCCAATTGTGTCTATTATAGGAAGATTACCGTATCTGACTAAGCTGTTAACCTGACTTGAGTGTGTCGGTGTACTCGTAAATGTCGTTGATGTGTTGGCGATGAGCACGGTTTAGGGAAGCAATTTATTTACACTAATTAACAACATTTTGTTGTCAAACTATAAAGCAATTTTTAAACACTTAGACACTACTTTTCTGGTCTATTTGCTCCAAAAAATAAAGGTTATTTGTTTTATTCGTTACAGCGTATTTACTCTTTTTTTAAACCAAAGCGGGAGCTTTTATCGGGGTGCACACAGAAACACTCTTCCAAACAAATTCCAACCGAATCCCCTTTTTTGTTTTTTACAAAAACTTTTTTTTTGTTTGTTATAATTTTGCAAAGCTCTTTTCTCACTAGCGCCTTTTGTCGAAGTGGCGCCCTCTACATGACAGCTAGCGAATTAAGGGATGGAAACTAATACCTCATGTTTGGCGCCAACAAATTTTTAAATTTTGCATTATATTGGTGGAGAATGCGACTTAAAATTGAATTATTATTTAAAAATGCATCATAAAACATATAACACAATCAAAAAATTTCAGTTAATCATTAAATTAACCCACATCTAAAATAAGGGAAATTTTTTGGAGAGAGATTCAGCCCTGTTTTTAGAGATGGAACATCAATTGGAACATCTGGTGTTCCAACTAGATTTTCAAATTAGAAAATGAAATCTCTAGAAGTTCTGTGGCACCAACGAATTTTTCGAGAGATTTACAAACCAACCGTCGGCAAAATCTCTAGAGATTTCTGTGGCACCCCCGATTAAGACTGTTTTAAAGAAAAGCGAGAGCTTTATTTGTTGAATATGGCAGGAGAGATATCAAAAATCTCATTTCAAAAGTTTCCCATTGGTTTTTCAGCATCCTAGCCTCACAACCTTTTCTATAGCACAGCTAAGACCATCAACATCTACACGTATGGTTCTAAGCTGGACGAAATAGTATTAGGAAGCGTTTTCTTCAAGCAGAGGTGATGATTATCCAGGAAGCTGCCACCTATCTGAGCATACACTAGGTCTAAGAAGGAAACGTTTTCATATACTTGGAATGGTCAAGCCTTCCCTTAAAGCACTTGTCTCACACCAACTTATACCAACAATGCTAAAACGCTTACTGAAATCGCTCGACACTTCAGTAAACACCTTATATGGGTGCCTGCGGACAAACTGGACCCTCTCAAGAGCTAGGTACCAGTACACCCGAAAGCTGAAATTACTTCGTTTCGCCACGGAACTTTCCTTTAGTGCGGTACGAGTAACATGACTCTCCAAAGCATGGAGCAATTACTATTTCAGAGAAAATTTGCGCAGCCTTTCCATTTGCAAAAAAAAAAAAAAAAAAAAAAAAAAAATAAGCGCTCAACGAGAGTGCCCAAAAAAATTAATAATAGCCAATGAAACAAAAAAGAAGATGAGGTTATCAAACAATATTTGGAAAAGAGCCAACCAAAGCCCCCCCCCAAAATAATTTATATCTTATTTATCCTTTGCTTAGTTTTGTTTCCTTTTTTTTTTGGGGAGAAAAAACCACGTTTTCCGCCCCCTTTTTTTGGGGTATCCTGACTTGGAATTAACCCTATTTTTTATCCGGGAGAGTATGTGTTAAAAATAAAAAAATTTTTTTTGAAAAAAATGGATGGAAAAAAAAAATTATCAGTGCACTATGGGCGATTCGCCAAATTTTGTGGCATAAACTCTAAAAATAAAGCTAGGCCCTTGAAATTTTGTGTAAACGTGTCTTATATTAAACTAGAATTTCGAAAAAAAATGTCGTCGATTGGGCCACGCCCTAACTTCCCGCCCTTACAACTACCTGACATGGTATCGAACTTTTAGATGTGTAATTTGGCACATTTGACAAATCGGAATATAGGTACTTATGTGTATTAACCACTATTAACCCCTTGCCTCTTGCCCCTTCCCAATCGCAAATTAGTCTGTAAGGCAAGTTCGGAAGCCAATTTTCTTTTCAATCGTAGCCCTCCCTTAGTGTAGCTCAATTTTGTTCGTCCCATATTGGAGGGTGATGATCTTGCGGTATTTTCATGATCAATTTCCACTTCCAAATTTTTAAAAAACCTATTCTGAGTGCATGGTTTTATATTTTGACAGTTATCTTTGGCATTTTGGCAAACATAGATTTATATGAGAGACAAATCCTTATTATTTTGGCTTTAACTTAATCTATATTTTTTTATGCTTAAATCGTTTTTTGTTGATCTCTGCTCTTATGTCACTCAAATGCATATTATTCGATAAAGAGCAAAAATGAGCAAAAAAGATTAATAACACTTTAGACCTTCGTTTTCCAAACTAAATATGACAATAAAAATTAATATTTATTTACTTTGCAAATACAATGAACTGGTTACAATTTCACAAGGACGTGCTTTGATATAATCAGCTGACTTCAGAGAGCTCCCAACAAGAGAAGATTTTCCGCCCGCTAAACAAACAGTTATTAATCTAACTGAAGTATTCACTTTCAATAATTGAAGTAATTTTTTGAACTAATACCATCGATTCTTTTATTATTTTGCCAGAAAAAGCTTTTTTTTCCCCAGAGTGGTGTGAAAAAAAAAAAAATCCTTGGCGAAACAAAAACAAAAGAAATGCGTGCACTCACACCACCTGTCAGTTCAAGTGTTAACAGTGCTCTCAGAGAGCTCCTTATCTTCTATGTTGCATGATGATAGTGACAGTAGGAAATCACAGTATTTAGAGCGAGACGACCATATTCCCAAAGAAAAGGAAACTTCACAACACCTTCTCTTCCATTGCCCCGCTTTGAGTAAAAGGAAACTTAGGACACCGAGTCTATATACTCTCGGAGACAGCTGGGCTAGAGATCTCAGCTCTTCTTAAATTCATTCTGTCCACACAATGGTTTAGTAAAAGGTTTAACAGAAATAAATGTGGCATCGCAATGGGCCTAAAGAGGTTAAAGTGGGAGAATGACTTGTCCAAGGTATTTTAAGTATACCTAGTATACATTGGACTTGTCGTTCTTAGGCATCTCAAATTCACCTATCATCCCTTTTTATACCTTTGCAAAGGGTATACTAAAATTGTCCAGATCAACAGTCGGCAGCAAAAATCACTGAAAGGGTACAACTAAAACTTTCTTTTTAGTCGTTTTCTTTCGATCGTCGAGTGTTTGTTGTAAAATTCAGGGCTATGAGGCTGCCCACCGCTGGTCCAGATGCTTGTAACGCTTAGAACGAAGCATGTCCGAACAAGGAAAGTATTTATATTCTTGACCAGCATGAGGAGCTGAGTTTATTTAGCCATGCCGGTCGTCCGTCTGTTTCTCTGCTACTTCCTTCAGTTTGACAGCTATCTAGACCAAACATTGCACAAAGTCTTTAGGCCTAAATACGCTGAACATTTGTCAGAACCAGCCGGATTAGATGACTATAGCATATAGCTGTCATAGGAACGATCAGTCCATAATTTAGTTTTAGTGAGAAAAACTTTTTGGTTTTCTGAATGCAAACGCTTCCAAATTTTTTTTGTTTTCAATGGTATCATTCTCAAACTTGATATTTATCAATATTATAAGCTTCCACATAATTCTTTTAAATTTGATCATCATAACTATAGATAGGGCATAGAAACTATCGGTCCGAAAAGTAGTTCTAGTAAGAAAAAAGTTTATGTTTACAATGGATAGCTTCTTTAAGTTTTCCAGTTATGAATATTATTGGTTTCAACACAATTTTGACGATTTTGATTAAAATCGGAAGAATTTTTCAAATAGCTGCAGGTTATTCTCTTAGAAATCTCAAAGAAAAGGTATACAGAAATCTAATAAACATACGGATTAAACATGAGATTGAGCTACGAACATCTGTAAAGAATATTTGGTAGGACAGTGTGTATTTGATTAGTTTGCTTCAACATTTTCGCTAAACACACAAACAGCACAGAAATTCATTTGTCATGACATAAGAAGAATGGGGCAACTGCTTTTGCTCAGAGTAAATAAATAATTGAGCAAATATTTGTAGGTTTCTTTCTGCCACTTGCCAAATATTTGTGCTTTGTTCTGTTCGAAAAGTGAAAATCTTTTTTTAATAATAACAAACAATAATAATAATATGGCACAGTCCGTTAGCTGAGAGTGGCATCCGAAAAAAAAACAAGTTCGCTGCCTAAGTCTTTTGTTTACTCACACACACCACACTCTCTCATTCTTCGCATTCTCATTTCAGCATCGGCAGACTCCTCCTCCCCCCCTCCGCTTAACGCTTTCATTCCCATTAAACCTAGCAGCAATCTGGACTGAAAACTCATTGAAACATAAACCAAGAACTAGAACTTACAAACCAAACCAAAACGCAACGCAACTCAACGCATCGCACCACTGACCTGCCTGCTGCCACTGCCAACGAGCCAAGGCCGGCTTTTAAGCTGGAATTCTTAACTAGCTTATTTCCGTTCCTTTCTCCCCCATCCCCCATTCCGTTCCAACCGAAAACACGAAAATGAATTATCAGAAGGCCAGTGAAAAGCATTCGCCGTCCTCATTGAAGAAGAAGCCACGGCCGTCGGGCAACGGCAATAGCATACAAAACTTTTGGAACGATCGCATTATGGAGCGCTTTATAAAGGCGAATCTATTCATTATATGCTGTGCGGCTGCTGGACTGTTGCTGGTAAGTAAGTCAATGCTGGCCATTGGCCACTGGCGGCCATTGGGGTGATATATGCTTGTCAACGTTACCGTTATCATTGGTCTCAGCCGAAGCTGAAGTTGAGGCATTTGTGTGCCCCATTAAGTGAAAATGAAATGAAATCAAATCGTTTTTACGTCTGTAAAAAAAAAAACTTTAACGTTATGTTATACACTTGCACTTGCCGGGTACTATAAAATAGCCAGATGTTTGTAGCGGCCCTAGAAAGTAATGTATATATCTATATTCTTGATTAGCATGAAAAGCTGATCGAATCGGCAAAACGAATTTTTCCCCAAAAATTCGGGTTTCTGATGATTTTAAAAAAATCCCAAAATGGTAAATTTTTTTTAAATCAGGTGAGCCAAGTAACTATTGTAGCCCTCAAGCGCGCTTGTTGATCTGATGTCGTCTTCAAACTTAGAGAAAATTTACGAAAAAATGTAATATGGTACCTAAATGAACAAACGCAAAGCCAAAACTTATGGTTTATGCTCATAAAAGTAAAATTTTGACATTTTTCTTTAAAATATTTGTAATTTATCTGGCGACCTTTCTAATATTTAATTAGAGGGTTTAGCTGGCTCTAGGTCCGAAACTGTAATCAACTTAAGCATTATACACCAAAAAGAGCTGGTTATCTATCTGGTGAAACGGTAGCGTTTCATCATTCTCCCGAATGAATTTTCAATGGGCTTTTTCTTGAGGAAACATGATTTCAGTGGCCTCTCCATACAATCATTGATTTGATCAGTTTGGAACCGCAAAAACAATAAAAGTAAAGCCATGATGTTTCCAACTTTTTGGTGGGTGGATGCTTACGCTTAAAGCTCAAATTTCTAAGTGCAAAAGCTTGAAGCTTTTTAGCGAGCTTAGAACTGGCCATTATAAATTTCTAAGTGCAGTAGACATTTCCATGAAAGGTTGTACCTGCGCATGCTTGCTATTGGTGGTGGATTTTTTAAGTGATCTCGTAGTTGTGTTGTTGTTGTCGCTTCACAAAATAATGTATTTATATTTAATAAGGTGCTTGCCTTGTTTTTATTTTGTTGTTGCTTAGCTTTGGGGGTGGGTTTTGAGATGAATTGTCTTTTTTGGTTGATGTTGCTGCGTTGCAAATATGACTGCGCCGTTTTTGTTGTTTTTATTGTTGTTTCATCCCGAAAGACATCCCCTACGTATGCTAGATACATTTTTAATGCAAACACACACATTCAAAAAAGCGTTTGCGTTGCTTCTTTAAACTTTTGCTAGTTTCGTTTACAAAACATGTTGATTTGAAAACTAAGAAAATTTGGTTTTTGACCAAGTTATAAGTTTAATTCAAAAACAATACAGAAAAACCGATTTTTAGGGAAAAATGCGATTTGCGCGACCTCTAAACGTCTTAGGAAAATATAAAAAATCTCAAAAATACTTTACGCTATAAGCTTTCAGAAAATGCTGGCGCTGGTTTTTGGAACACCTTAATGTGCAGGAACAAGCATTTTCTTAATGTTTAGAAATGCTACTCTGTCCCGAACAAGCGCTTCAAAAGCTGAAGAAAATGAGGGAAATAACTATAGTTTTGTTAGCAAAGATTAATAGCTATATTTTTGTTGGTTTCTGACTTTGAATTCCAAATGCAGCATTAGAAATTTCCACAAGACTATTATACAGAAGGTGTATTAAGGATCAAGATTGTTAGAAGATTGGTAAAATAAGCTAACTCTTTATCTGTCTTACCGAGTTGGAAAATGACTAAGGGCCAATTTCTGATCTTCTACATAGAGCTATAGTCACATAAATTGACAAATAAAAGAGTAAATTGTAAGCTCATCCGACACATAGCAGCTATCTGAAAGAAGAGAAATCGGTCTTTAATCTAGGTATATCAGGGAAACAAACCGAATCGAATTTCGGAACTTTTGTTTCGGTAAAATGTTCTGTTTTGGTTCTATTTTATATAGGTATACCAGTCAGTATATAGTCTAAAAAAATTGGTTAAGCAAGCTCTACACATGGGTTTGTACATAAATTATCAATTTTATTAGCGTGTGTACCGTGACATAGAAAATGCACAAGTTTGTGTTAATATAGGGTTTGTTCGGAAAGTAAAAGGACTGATTTTCTTTAGCAGCGACTGTATTTCGGAGCGTGCGTGCACCGACTGGATTCGGTAGAGGCCGTTCCAAGCTAGCGAACGAGCGGCTGGTCAATTGTCTCCGAGCATCTGGAGAGTCAGCACAGGCATTTTCGCTCGTCGTGTTACTGTGAGTGGTGCAAGCCGGCAAAAGGTATTCGATGCCCAGATGTTGCTTTAGCAAGAAGTGGTGTGTTTCGAAGGGCCAGGAGAGGTCGCCGATGATGACCGTGCTGGAAGACCTTCGACTTCGACAAGCACCGACATTGTGACTCGAGTGCGCAAAGTTTTGAGCTCAGACCGTTGACTAAGTATACGTTTAATTGCCCAGATGTTAGATTTACCAAAATCTGTGGTTTGTGACATTGTAACGGAGCATTTGAACATGCGCAAGGTGTGCGCGAATATGGTTGATGCCATTAAACCAGGGGTCGCCAAAACACACATGCTCATTTTGGCGTTGCGTGCAGGTGTTTTGTTGTTGCAAAAGAAAGTAGTATAAGCTAATATACTGTTGGTTGGTCAACGTCGCTGCCGCAGAGGGCTCTTGTATACACAGAAGATAGGAACGTAGCGGATTCTACATTGCAATTCTAAACTATTTTTATTTTCGTCTTTCTTTTCATACAAATTCATATATGTATAAATCGACTTCATCTCCAGTGCTTTCCACAGAAGTGGATATAACTTTTGAATATATATCAGTCAAAGAAGTTACACACGTTCTTTCCTGTTCAGAGCTTAGCTTGACATTATACAGAGAGGGTCTAAGAAAATGCCAAATAGGAATGCATTATTTTCAAATTTCTATTCTATTTATTTCTATTTCACCAAAAATCGTTTTGCTAAGCCAGAAAAGTCCTCCAAAATTAACTGCTCGCTTTGCACTCAGAACCGAAATTTTACTGGTACAATGTTTAAGTTCTTTTCGGTCTTTTCGGTTCTAAAAATATCAGTTCTCGGATAGCGGTGTACAAAAAACTAAAAATATCGGTTCCGGTTCTGAGTTTTAATCGGTTCTTTTTGGTTTCGGTTTGTTTCCCTGAGGGAAGTCTTAAGTCTAAGAATTAGATAATGTGAGAACAAGTTTAAGATGAAAAACGCCTTGGCATTTGCAAGTGTATGAAAACTTCGTTGCAGACGTAGTCAACATTTTTTTGTCGTTTGGCTGTGTTCGTGATGAAGACCTGACAGACGTTTGTTCATTTGTATGTGGAGTGGGGGAGCTCATTAATTGATTGATGGATGATGCCGGAGCACAGTTGTCTCCGGTTTTTTTTCTTCTTATTATAAATTTTTTCTTCTGTGTTTTGATGATTTCGCTTTTCTTTTTGTTGACTAATTTCCATTTCCATTTCGCCCCGTAAAGATTGTCTACCTGGGTGCTTTTTCATGTGAGGTCTCTTGGATACTGGAGGCACATGGAGAGTTGCCCTTTGCAGCCTACACACTGTGCACGCTCTACTTTGTGATGTTTGTGGCCACCACCATACTGATACATGGTCTGGTCAGTGGTCTGTGCTGGCCGCTATTCGCCTGGTCCGGAGTGATTGGTTTGCTGTCCATACCGGAGTTGGTGTTTGTAATGTTAATGACCACACAGCATTGGGTAAGTGGGTGGGAAGGAGGTAGAAGGATTTAAGATGATTTTAATTAAGTGTTCCTTCTTTAGGGTCTACAATCGGTGCATGGATTAACAGAGCTGACCTCCTACCTCATACGTTTGATAATCAACTGCTTTGCTTTGATTTGTGTGATACCCACGGGCATAAGATGGCGACGAGAGACTCAGGTGTTGAGTCAATTGCAGGGCTTGGCCACCAGATTGTCCCTACAGACGCCCGCACCCAGTTTGCCCATGTCCAAGGCGGATTCACGACGTGCCAGTCAACGTTTAAATGGCTTTGAGAATGCGGGCTATCAGATTTGTGATGAGACGGCCAAAATGCCTCTAGGACCGGGTCTCAATCTGAACAATCAGTGTTCCAATGGTAGCCAAATCTTTGGCTCTCAGAATGAGTTTAATGCCAGCATGTTTGCTCCCGCCTTGGCGCAACAGTTCAACAATGCGGCTTTAATGCAACGCACGGCAAATGGACATCGGGCTCAATCTTTAATGGATTTACGCTGCACTTTGCCGGGCATGTACAATCCACGTCATGTTTTGGATACGGAGGATAAGAATGCCAAATATTTTAATATAACCATAGACGATTTGAAGAACAATCTACAGGACTCGCATCGACCATCGCCACCCTCTTTGATAGGTTCATCGAATAATGATCCCATTTATTGTTCCATTGAGCCCAAACAATTGACCCCACCACCAAATCAACAGCAGCGTCATCAGGGACGACGCAAACAGCCACAGCCCCCAGCCAAATTGTCCAGAAACTGCATTTCGCTGGAGAATCTTGATGGCATCAGCAAGGTGCAAAATGATTTGGCCAATTATGGCAACAATTTGTTGCAGAATTATACACAACAGCAGCAATATTATTTGGCCATGCTGCTTAATCCTCTACAGCAACAGCAGGCGGCAGCTGTAGCAGCGGGTCTTTATCGTAGACCCTCCACTTGCAGTTCCATGAGTGGATTTAATGGCACTGTTTTGGCACAACCACTCCATAGACGTGGATCCCAGCAACAGTTGCAGTATTATGGAGGCTTTGGTTATGCCAACTATGCCAATCCCTATATAACAGCCAATAGCAAATTGTCTTTGGGCAATGAATCCGATGATTATCGCAAATATCGCGATGTGGCGCTCTAAACTCCTGAATTCCAGACACCAAAGAGACCAAAACGAAAAAAGAAATACTCAGTCAAAGGAAGAGAGAGAGATTTAGGTTTAAGATTGATTTAATATACAAAATTGTACATAGAAATTAAACAACGTTTTTTAAATCAAAAGTCTAACAAATCAGCCAAAGGATTATCTGTGGAGCTACGGCTGGGAATGTGTACTGAGGAGGAGGAAGAGGAGGAGAGAGCTTTTACGGGGCGTTTAAGAGGTTGAGGTTTGTTTTTAGAACCAAAGAGGTCATCATCATTGTCGTCTTCGTCATCGCTGAAAAGATTTTGGGTGCTTTTGATTAAAGGAAGCTTAGTTTTGGCAGAGGCCATAGCCTGACCAAACAAATCATCATCTTCATCGTCGCTGTCTTCGAAAAGTTTAAGGGTTTTGAGGGGGGGTTTCTGAGCAGGCTTAAACAAGGCCTTTTCTTGCTGGCCGCTGGGTGAAAATGGGGTAGGTTTGGAGGCAGCTAAAGCCTTTTTGTTCTCTTGCTGCTTTTCACTAGCATCTAAAGCTTCTTTACTGTTTTTGATGGTATTCTGTAGGGGTCTAAATAGAGCCTCTTCATCCTCTTCTTCGCTGTCCAAAAATGAGGCTACTAGATGAGGGGGCTTTGCTTTTGAAGCTACTGCTGAGGCCTGTATAGGTGTAGTGGGATCGATTGTGGCTGTAGTCGTCCCCAAATGCTTTTCCCTATGCAAAAAGGAGGCAGTCCCAGTCCCCAAATGCTTTTCCCCATCCAAAAAGGAGTCTGACTGTTGTTTAGTTTGTTGATTTGTGTGGGTTTTGAATGGTTTCTTCACTGTCTTAAATAAGGCCTCATCTTCTTCCTCTTCACTGTCCAAAAATGACACAGTTTGAGTTGGCTTTGTGTTAGCAAAAGCCTTATTCTTCTTTTTCTTTTCTTCTTGATCCAAAAGGGAGTTTGCCTGTTGGTTAGATTGATGTTTGGTTAAGGTTTCCGCTGAAGCTTCTTTACTGGTCTCAGTGGAATCTTGTGGCTTCAATAAAGCATGCTTCTTCTCTTCTTCGCTGTCCAAAAATGAGGCTACTAGATGAGAGGGCTTTGCTTTTGAAGCTATTGCTGGGGCCTGTATAGGTGGACTGGGTTCGATTGTTGCTGTAGTCGTTCCTAGCTGCTTTTCCCAGGCAAAAAGGAGGCAGCCTGTTGTTTAGTTTGTTGGTTTGGGTGGGTTTTGAGGGTTTGCTCAATGGGTTTCTTGACTGTCTTAAATAAAGCCTCATCTTCCTCCTCTTCGCTGTCTAAAAATGAGATAGGTTGAGCGGCCTTATTCTTCTTTTTCTTTTCTTCTTTATCCAAAAGGGAGTTTGCCTGTTGGTTAGATTGATGTTTGGTGAAGGTTTCAGCTGAAGTTGCTTTACTGATCTCAGTGGAATCTTGTGGCTTCAATAAAGCATGCTTCTTCTCTTCTTTGCTGTCTAAGAACGAGGCTTTTAAAGCTTCTACCTCAGAGTCAATGGGTTTTTTGTTAATGGTTGACTTGTGGGGGGTTTCAGCCGCATTTTGTGATTTGATCTCATGCGCAGGCTTCTTTACTGGTTTAAATAAAGCTTCATCCTCCTCTTCGCTGTCCAAAAATGACACAGTTGGAGGTGGCTTTGTGTTAGCGAAAGCCTTATTCTCCTTTTTCTTTTCTTCTTTATCCAAAAGGCAGGCATCCGGTTGGTTAGATGGAGGTTTGCTTAAGGTTTCAGCTGAAGTTGCTTTACTGATCTCAGTAGAATCCGGTGGCTTACATAAAGCCTCCTCCTTCGAAGAGGCCAGCTGAGTAGGCTTTGCTTTTAAAGCTTCTACCTCAGAGTCAATAGGTTTTTGTTTGATTGTTGACTTGTGGGGGGCTTGTGATTTGATCTCCTGCGCAGGCTTCTTTATTGGCTTAAACAAAGCTTCATCCTCCTCTTCGCTGTCCAAAAATGAGGCAAGTTGTGTTGGCTTAGCTTTAAAAGGTTTAGTGTTGATTGTGGCCTTAGTCTCCTTTTGCTTCTCCTCGCTTTCCAAGTTTGTTTTTGGCTTGGTTAGGTCTGTGGGGGCTTCATTTTTATTAGCTGATATAAAATCCTTTGTGTTTTGCTGAGGCTTAAGCATAGCCTCTTGCTCCCTTTTGCTGTCCAATAATGAGTCTGACAGTGGGTTAAATTGAGGGGGTTTGGCTTTGGACGCTTCTGCAGCTGCAGCTAAAGCCTCATTCTCCTGCTTTTTCACTTTTTCATCCCTAGTTTGAGGTTTTGTCAGGTTTGTAGTTTGTGATTTAGAATGCTGTGGTGTTGTTTTCTTCACAGGCTTAAACAAAGCCTCATCTTCCTCCTCTTCACTGTCCAGAAATGATTTAAATAAGTTAGAAGGTTGAGAGGGCTTCTGTGGGTGACTTTGAAACTGAAACTTCTGCTGGGGAAGCCTCCTCTTTGCTAAGCAAATTAGGGTCGAGCTGTTTTTTGAGTATATTAGCTGAAGCCACCACATTTGCTGTCTTGGTTTTAAAGGCTTGCTGTTTGATGGGCCTAAACAAAGCCTCTTGCTCCTCGTCGCTGTCCAAAAATGTAGCCTTAGGTATGACTTTGGCTGCTGCTTGGTTGGGCTTCAAACAAAGCCTCTTCGTCTTTGTTGTCCAAAATAGGTAGATTGACTTTGGCTGCTGCTTGGGCTTCAAACAAAGCCTCCTCGTCTTCGTTATCCAAAAATGAAGCCTTAAGTTTGCCTGTTTCGGCTTCGCTGTCCACAAATGTAGCCTTAGGTATGACTTTGGCTGCTGCTTGGGCTTCAAACAAAGCCTCTTCGTCTTCGTTGTCCAAAAATGTAGCCTTAAGTTTGGCTGCTGTTTCGGCTTCTTTATCCAAAAATGAGGGTATAAGTTGAGGGGATTTAGCATTTGAAGCTACTTTAGCTAAAGCCTTGTTCTGCTCCATTAAGGAGTCAAACTGTTTGACATTCGTGGGCGTTTCAATTGAAGCTTCTTTACTGGCCCTAGTCTTTCCGTCTCAAACAAAGCCTCTTTCTCTGCTTTTGGAACTGCAATTTCTGTCCAGGTTCACTTTTAACATCTACCTCTGTCTTTTCCTGCTCACTTAATGTTTTGGCATAGTTCTCCTGACGACCACGTCTAGTTGAGGGACGTCTTTGAGCTGGTCCTCGTACTCTAGTTTTGTTTACATGCTGTAAAGTGCTCTCACTGGCCTCTGGCTTGTTAAACTTGAGTGGTCCACTGGCAGAGCCGGGCAATAAAGCCTGTACATTGATATTTATATTAGGCATTTTGAGTTTCTTAACCGGAGAGTTCTGTTGCCGGCGATCTACTTCATCTGTTGTAAATCCAGCCCTGGCGGTTTCACTGAAATCATCATAGAAAATGGTATGTATGCGGGTGGTGGTTGAGTTTGGCTTTACTTCGACTGTGGGTACTACAGCTATCTTATCTTCATCAACATCATCATCTGGGGGCACCTCACTAAACAAACTGATGCCACTAAAATCCAAATTAACTGGCGGTGTTTCATTTGCTGAAGTTTTACTAGAGCTGGGTAAATTGGGTAAGTCGGGTTCATAAAAGTCTGGCTCATTTTCATACATTTTGGAAGCAGTCAAACTGCTGAGACTGCTGCTGCCCAAGGTTTGAAAGAATTCACTATCATCTGGTGGTTCGTCGGAAAAGAGACTGGTATAGGTTTGCTGCTGCTGTTGCTGCTTGGTGGCCTCAGCCACCATAGTTATAATGGGATCTTCCTCAGTTAACTTTTGAACGGGATCTGGCTTAGACCAGCTTTCCTCCTCGCTTAAGTCATCATTGAATAAATCTGTAACTTTGACTGTTTCAGTTTGAGCCAACACTTCTTCTGGTTTCTCTTCCTTCTCCGTTACCAAAAGTTTCTTTGATTTTGGTGTACTAAACAAATCATCCTCTTCTACATCATCAAACAAACTTTTCTTTTGACTTAACACAGGCGTTAATTCCTTTGTCTTTGCGGTATCAACCATCAGCTCCTTCTCTTCCTGTCTAGATTTATTTGGTTCAGCTTTTTCTGGTTTCTCTTCTTTCTCCTTAATCAAAAGTTTCTTTGATTTTGGTGTACCAAACAAATCATCCTCTTCTATATCATCAAACAAACTTTTCTTTTGAGTAAATTCAGGCATTAATTCCTTTGTCTTTTCAGTCTCAACCACCTCTTTCTCCTCTTCTTGGCTGGTTTCAGTTTGAGCCGGCATTTCTTCTTCTGGTTTCTTTCTGTCACCAAAAGTTTCTTTGATTTTGGTGTACCAAACAAATCATCCTCTTCTAGATCATCAAACAGGCTTTTCTTTTGGGTAAACACAGGCGGTAAATCCTTTATCTTTTCAGTCTCAACCACCTCTTTCTCCTCTTCCTGTCTAGATTTATTTGGTTTAACTATTTCAGCTTGTTCTGGTTTCTCTTCTTTCTCCTTAATCAAAAGTTTCTTTGATTTTGGTGTACCAAACAAATCATCCTCTTCTAGATCATCAAACAGGCTTTTCTTTTGGGTAAAATCAGGCGGTAAAACCTTTATCCTTTCAGTGTCAACCTCTTCCTCCTTCGCTTTATTTGTTTTAACTGCCTTCTGTTTCAATATATCATCTATATCCAATTCATCATCATCATCAAACAGAGAAGTTTTGGTTACAGGCTTTTGAGGCTTTGCCTTCAAAGAGTTTAAAAAGTCCTCGTCTTCCAGATCATCTTCAAACAAAGATTTGGGTGAAGTTTTTGTTTGAATCTTTGCCGGGCTGTCATTAAACAGTTTAACCTGTGATTCTTTGTCTTCTTTTTGACTGTAGGAGGGTGGTGTGGAGCTGTTTGCTGTCTTGGACTGAACTTTGTCCACAATTTCCGACATAAATGAGTTGAACTCATCATCGTTGAATAGATTTACTGGCTTGCGTTTAATGGAACTAGGCTTAGTTTCCGTTTCTCTAGTTGGGGATGTCTGCTGTATGCTGCTACTGCTGGAACTCAGTGACTTTTGGTTAGCTAACACCGGTTTATGTGTTATAGCAGGCGAGGAATGTGATGAAGATGAGGTAGAAGGAGGATCATCGCTGGGCGGAGATTGCCTTAAAGCCTTAAACAAATCATGCTCATGTGTTTGTTTCTGGCTGCTTATTATGGGACGTGGTTGAGTCTTGACCTGTCCAGCAGGCAAGGGTGTGACATTTGGTTTTTCCGGCCTATGGGCGGGCACTACAACCGGTTCTTTAATTAAAGAGGTCAACGAAGAAGAGTCCGTTTGTATTTGAGGCTCTTTTTTGGTTTCCCTTTCATCTGAACTACTGGAGGAGAACTCCTCAGACTGTTCATCTTCGCTGTTCTCTTTACTGTCATACAGTCCCGCATATTTGTGCTCTTGCCACTCCTTGGAGCCTATGATATAGGGCAAGGGTATGTTATCATAAGGATTTTTGGCACGATAAATTGTTCTAAAAACAAAAAAAAATAAAATTAGTTAAGAAAATGTGTGAAATAAAATTTGGGATTTTTTTTAGCTGGCTCGAGGTTAATGTTTTTACGTTTTCCAATATATTTTAAACCTCTTTGGGATTCGTCTTAGTCGCTGTGGAGTTGATAACTGAAAAAACATTGACATTGACCTCGAGCCAGCTAAAAAAAAAATCCTAAATAAAAAATATAGGTCGCTATCCATAACAACATTTAAAATAAAACCATATTTACGTTTTATTAACCGCCGCCGCCCCTTCTTGCTCATCATCATCCTCCGAATCGGGCACTTCTAGGGTCACTGGCTCGAAATTTTGTCGAAACATGCGCAAATTGTTTTCTAAAAACACTTTGGCCATTTCTTCGGAACTCGGTTCCGCAGGCTCGGGCTGTAAACGGATTTGCTTTATTAAATTAAGATTTAAAATATTTAAGCCCCGTACGGAATTCGTTTCGATACAGTATTTCATATAATTAGAAACACCTTGGCTTTGCTTTGATGCTCATATGCTGTTAGAAAGTGTTTCTATTTATGTGAATTACTGTAGCGAAACGAATTTTTCGTCGTACTCCGTACGGGGCTTTAAAAAACAAACCTTTTTTGTTTTCTTCTCCTCGGGTAAAGCAAAATCATTATCATCCACCTCCTCCACACGATACTCTACAAACTGTTGGCCAAATTGTAAAGAACGTAAACTGTTGGTGGCATTGTTAAGGGCTATATGGGTTAACTTGACATCTCGTTCCAAATCTTTGAGATGGCGACTGGTGCGTTCACCCTGCTGCTCCATATTCTAAAAGTGAAACATAAATATATGATGAAAGAGTATTCACACTTCGACCTCACTAATTTATTATTTTTCTTTGTTAGTGTTTTTGATCCCCACCCTTTTTAAAACAAATAAACTCACCTGGGAAATGCGTTTCATAAGCGCTAATAGAGCACAATCTCCGGCAAAGTTCCAGGCTGGAGCTTGATTAACAATAGCCTCCACATCTGCACTTATATCCATTTTAATTAAGTTTTTAATTTAAAGCAAATTCTATGACCAGTGTGGGCTAAGGTAAAACAGCTGTTAAAGTGTTGAACAACGTTAAAAGCTAGGGGCAGTCACTGTCCGTGAACAAACAGCTGTGCGGAACCCAAACCGATAGTTAGCACGTGTTGGCTTTGGCTGGCATTTACGTTTTAATTTTAATATATTTAATTAAATCATTCCGCTAAAACCATGGCCATGCTGGCAGAACCGCGTAGCCGCAAACGCTATAATTTGTGCCCACGCGGCAAGGCTTTATATGAAGGTAACTTACATTAAAGGACCAAGTATATGAAACTAATCTAATCATCTAATTCCTGTAGATGATTCCCGCTTCGGCACCAAAATGCTGGAGAAATGGGGCTGGGAAAAAGGACGTGGTCTGGGTGCCAATGAGGATGGCGAACAGGAATTTGTAAGAGTTCGTTTCAAAAATGATGCCGAAGGCTTGGGCTTTGAGGCACGCGATGATCAATGGACCACACATGAGGAGGGCTTCAATGGTCTACTGAAAACACTAAATGGCGAGGAGAATCAGGCAAATGAGGCATCTGCCTCGGAAGATGAAATGAGACCTATGGGATTCGGCTTTAAAACCGACTTGCAGACGCCAAGTGAAGATGCCCCCAAAAAATTGAAAGAGAAAATCAGCGGTGTGTCTTTGGAGGAAAAGTCCAAGCATAGCAAGGCTAGAGTGCATTATAAGAAATTTACAAGAGGAAAGGACTTGTCACAGTATAGTGAAAAGGATTTGGCTAATATTTTTGGCAAAAAGGTAAACGAGGAACCGAAAGCAAAGGAAGAGCCCGAGGAGAAGGAAGTAAATCCCAATTTTAGTGGAGTGCAAACCCTAAGCACGGGTCTGTCGGTTCAAGATTATTTCAAACAAAAAATGGAAGCCATTAAGAAAAGACTGCAAAATGGAGGAGCAGAAGGTGGCTTACAGAATGGTGGTGAAGGGAATCAAGAGGAGGAGGAGCAACAGGAAGAATCTAACGATAGAGACAACGAAAAGAAGCAAGATAATAAGGAGGAACAACAGACTGAAGAAGAAACTGAGTTGAAAAAGAAGAAAAAATCCAAGAAAATTAAGAAACATGAAGATTTGGAAGAATCCGTAGACATGGGAACAGAGGAATCGGTTAAGAAGCTAAAAAAGGCAAAGAAATCAAAGGAAATTGAAGAAATTAGGGAAGAACTTATAGAGGAACCTTTGAAGAAACAAAAGAAGTCCAAGAAATCCAAGGAATTACAGGAGGAAGTCATTAGAACAGAGGAAATGGAAGAGATTTGTAAGGAACCTGAAGAATCTGTTGAAAAGAAAAAGAAGTCCAAGAAAACAAAGGAAACAACAGAGGAGAAAGTCTTTAGAACAGAAGAAATGGAAGAGATTTGTAAGGAAACTGAAGAATCTGTTGAAAGGAAAAAGAAGTCCAAGAAAACAAAGGAAATACAGGAGGAAGTCATTAGAACAGAGGAAATGGAACCTGAAGAATCTGTTGAAAAGAAAAAGAAGTCCAAGAAAACACAGGAAACACCAGATGAGGAAGTCATTAGAACAGAGGAAATGGAAGAGTTTTGTAAGAAAACAGAAGAATCTGTTGAAAAGCAAAACAAGTCCAAAGGAAATACAAGGAAGAATCATTAGAACAGGAAATGGAGCCGAAGAATCTGTTGAAAAGAAAACAAGTCCAAGAAAACACAGGAACTACCAGAAGAAGCGCCACTTTCAGAAGAATCTTTTAAGAAGAAAAAGAAGTCTAAGAAACAAAAGGAATTAGAACAGGATTCTGTCATAAAGCTAAACCAAGTGATCGAAGAACCCCAGGAAACTGTAGAGCCTATTCCAGAAGAATCTAACAAAAAGAAATCAAAGAAACAAAAGAAATTAGAAAAGCAAAACAAGGAAATTGAACAGAAACTGCCCGAAGAGCCATTGCCAGAAGAATCTTTCAAAAAGAAATCAAAAAAACAAAAAGGAAAACAAAAGAAATCAATAATCAAATGCCCTTGGAGTCCCAGGAAACTGTAGAGCCTATTCCAGAAGAATCTAACAAAAAGAAATCAAAGAAACAAAAGGAAATTGAACAGAAACTGCCCGAAGAGCCCCTAGAAACTGAAGTGCCACTTTCAGATCATAATTCTAAGAAAAAGAAATCGGAAAATTCTATTACACCACTTCTGGAACCATCTATTACCCCGACAGCCTCCAAAAAGAAACGTGATAGCGCCACCACAGACTCCGAAGAACCCGCCCTCAAAAAGCCCAAAAAATCTTTAGACGAAACTCTGGATAAATCCCTTAAAGCCGTAAGTTCCGAATCCGACTCAGACGACACAAGCGAAGAAGATAAAAATCTTCTCTCCCTGGAGCAATTAAATGATCAACTAAACTCATTTAATATCTTCACCATTTCTTCATTTTGTGCAGAAAAATTTCATTTGATTGATATGTACGCCTACCACCAAGCCAATCTGGCCGATCTAACCGGCTATGGCATCAGCGACAATATCCAGCTAAATGTGGTGGAACTGGAGAAAGATGCCAAACGCATCACTGACCTTTGGCAGTGCACATCCGAGGATTATCAGCTTGTAAAGAAATCTAAATACCGTCATGTACGCTATCCCCATCGGGTGATACCCAAAACCATTAGAGCTGTAAAAAAACGACAAATTTTTACAAAAATTTAATGTAATTGTTGTTAAAGCAAACAAAGTTTTTTTTTAATTCTCGTTTCTTTTTGTACATAAACAGAGCTTAAGTATGTAGTTTGTAATCATTTTTTCACTTGTATAACAATAAGAACATATTATTAAAGAGAAAATTAAACAAAACTAAACGTACAAGCTCAGAATGAGGGTGTTGTTTTGGTTTCTTTTGGTGAATACTAAGTGTACTTCTTTCTATACATAGATGTAATATCAATGGGGGGATGCTTAGAGACTAAACAAATGTTGTGGGATGAACACAAGAAGGGGAGCAAAACCTAAGCCCCAACTGGCTCTCTATTACGATTGATTACGATTTGCCAGACGACGTGAGCGTCTCAAGGTTTTGTTATCATGTGAGGAGCTGCGACGACGTTTCAGTGACTGAGCGGTGGCCGTATTGCGGTTATAGGTATTCAAATGCACATGACTGTCCCACTGTAAATAAAGGTATAACATTTAAATTTGGTCAGGTTAAAGACTGAACCAACTTACGGCAATTGTCTATTATATGTCCTTCCTCTACAAAAATTCCGGAATTATTTTTCCTCGATGGACCGCGAATTATGAAGAATTTACGTGCAGAAATTATTTGGCGGTCATTCATGGTTTCTTTTTAAATGAATTTTGAAATTTGCTGTTTTGCACGAAATTATGCATGTGCTTTTCTTCATAAAAAATATTAAATTTGTCAACAAATTTGTTTTGTTCAATTGTTTGCGATGCGAGTACGTTTGTTCAAAGATTGTGATTAATATCAGGGTTTGATTTCAATATCGTAGCAATAGCAACCAAAAATATGCTCTGCTCTTGCTCCTGCTCTGAATGTGAAAAGAGCAGAGCAGTAGCCGGAGCACAATATCAAATCTGAAACACTATTGTTTCAATTTTGTCAATAGCATACAAAAAACTACTATCAAAATACTCCGAGCAAAGCAAGCGCAGAAGCATTAAGGATCTACACCATCTGCTTCCAATCTTAATTTTGATTAATTTAAAGAATAGGTTTGCTAAAGCAGCAATTTGGATTGCATCATTACACCACAGGAGATTAGAAGCGCCCTGGTAAGGAGTAAACACAACAAAGCCCCCGGCACAGATAGAGTCCCTAGTGAGTTATATAAATATGCTTCTGAATCGTTTATCTTAAAGCTCACCGAAGCTTTCAACCATCTTTTTGAGACCTCCAAAGTTCCGGTCAGCTTTCAAGACAACATCCTATACCCGATATATAAGAAGCAAATTGAAGCCTCAAAATTATAGAGGGAATCTCCTTTTTGTACTTCTTGCCCGCCTAGTCAACTTTACCAATTAATACCAGCTCTTAAGTGAAAACCAGATGGGCATCACAAATGATATTCTACAGTCGACTGCATTTACGTTCTTACTGCAATAGCAAGGAATTCCTCGGCAAGTTGTACTGCTCTTCATAGATTTTAAGGCAGCCTTCGACACAGTAAATAGGGACAGCCTACTGTATAAGCTGATGATAAAAACACTAGAGAGCTTATACAACAATAACACCACAAGAGTGTGTGATGGCCGAAGCCTGTCGGAAGGATTCACCACAAACCAAGGCGTCAAACAAGGGTTTTTACTCAGTCCCCTATTATTTGCACTCTATGTCGATGATATTGTAGGCAAAATGGCTGGAGGAGTCAATCTAGGTACTCATCGTTTCAAGGTGCTGATGTATGCTGATGATATTGTCATGATGGCGGAGACACCAGAAATGCTGCAGGAAATGATAAATACTACACAGATATTCTGCAATACATGGAAACTTGCTTTAAATAGCGAAAAATCGAAAATACTTGTAGTACGAAATGGAAGAGGAAGATTTGGCCGAAACGAAAATTGGAGCCTTGCAGGTACACAGTTGGAGGTGGTCAAATCGTTTGAATACCTAGGTGGCACACTGACGAGCAACATGACCTTTCAAAAGCACGCAGAGTGGCAATGAGTGGTACGTGGAATGGTCTGCTGAAACGGAAGCTAGTGAATATGAGCACGAAATACAAAATGTATCAAGCGACAGCCAAAGCGATCACGTGTTATGCCGGTCAAGTATGGGGTTACGAATCTTATGAGGATGTTGAAAGGAGCCAACGCTATTTCATAAAAAGAGTTTTCCACCTTCCGCAGAATACTCCATCTGGAAACTGGCCTCCCTGCATTATTTACATACACATTAGACATCCACTTCAAATATGTTCTTAAATCCTGGAATATGCCGGGCCGAAGATACCCAAAAATAGTATCAAAATACCTGCTTGAGTCAAAATCACAGTTTTTTAGTCAATGACTCAAAATGGCAAGCGATTATGAGTCTCCGTTAACACTGGAAACCCAAGCTTGTGGAGATTGGAGCAGAATAGACTGATTGTGAGCATTGACTCTAAGACAAGACAGATGTGGGAGGATCAAGCCCAAGAGAGTTCGGGGAGACTAGTTTACAAACGATGTCCAATATATAACAGCAAGAAAAACAAAATAAGCTCATACAGGATAATGCTAATTTTTAAGAGAGGATGCACAATCTTTAAAATCAGGGCACGCGTGCCACTCGAATACTTGAACGCCTATCATCATATGTCAGCCGCGCACAAAAGTATAGGCAACAAATAACACGGTGTGACAGTCAAAAAACTTCTGGGATGCGACATAGTGTAGGTTGTAGATATAGTTAAATGTAACATTGTGGCATACGGTTAAAAACCCGTATTTGCGAGGTTGATGGAGTTAAAAAATCATATGTCTTAAACTATGCATCGTACAATAGCATGTAATACGTCGTTGGAAGGAAAAAAGTAGCAGCTTTCCAACGGTGTATTACATTGCAATCTCGGATAAAAATTCGGGAGGCTACATGTAAAAATATAATGATTTTTTTAGTTTTTTGCGACTTCGCCTTACTTTGAACGAAAATTAATAAGTCAAACTTGTATAAAACTGTTTACTTTCAGCATGCAGTTTCAAAAAAATTTAATTTCGCGTATTTTGCTATTTAGGTTATTAAAATATAATAGTTTTTGATCGAGTTATTCATTTTTTAATAAAAAAGCCGATATGTTAGATTCATAATGTGTATTAACCTCCGCGTAAGTTCAATTTGGCCGAACACGAGTGGAATGAGAGAATTGAGCTTTTCGTATGATACAGTTATTGAATTGAGCTTCTTGTATGATACCGTAACGGTATTACCGTTATTGAAAGCAAAGGCAGAACAACTTAAACAAATAATCATAAGAGATTGGCATTGAAGCGTTCATTATTTGGTGATTAAGATCGTGTGAAATTTAAATTAAACTAAAACTATGTTTGTCGAAGGTGTAATTTTCGAAATAATATTTCAGTAGTGAAAACATACAATGCTATTTTCGATCGTTCTTACAAAACTAGTAGCTGATACGAACCAGAATATTTTTGTAACCAGTGTTTTATATGCGTACATTGAAATGGGCTGCAACATGTCCATAAAACCCCATTTTTTGCATTCCCACTTGGATTTCTTCCCATATAATCTAGGCCAGTTCAGCGACGAACAAGGTGAAAGGTTTCACCAAGAAATCGCCACTATCGAAATGCGCTTTGATGGCAAAGATAAAATCAAAATGATGACGAATTACTGCTGGTCACTTAAACGAGAAACCGATTATGATCAGTTCAAAAGGAAAAGATCGAGTAAACATTTTTAAGTCGTATTTCCAAAAAACGGTGTAATATAAGTTCAACAAATGTCTTTAATACTGTCACAAAACATGATTAAAAAAATCAAATTATCTAAAGTAACCTTGAAATGTTTTATTTAAATTTACAGTAAACTAGTGTTATTTGACATTTGAAGAAAAGCGCATGCATAATTTTGGTGCAAAAACAGCAAATTTCAAAATTCATTTAAAAAGAAACCATGGATGACCGCCAAATAATTTCTGCACGTAAATTCTTCATAATTCGCGGTCCATCGAGGAAAAATAATTCCGGAATTTTTGGAGAGGAAGGACATTTAATAGACAATTACCCAACTTACCGATCCCGAGACAATTTCCGAGCGTTTTGGATGCCAGTCCAAATCTCTAATAACATTGCGATGTCCCTCAATAGCTTCTTGAATTTTACCCGTCAGCACATCATAAACTAGAAAAAACAAACTTTTAATGTGCTTCCAACTAAAGAATCTTTCTTTATACTAACTTATAATGCGTCCAGTGGCACAGCCAGTGTAAATATAACGTTGTCCGGTTTGTTCCAAGGGTGAAAATTTGGCACGCAACAGAGTTTTACTTACACGATGACCACGATAGGTCATCAGGCTGGTGTCACCATTCAAAGCCTTGTGTGGATTGTAAACTGCAAGCAAAACCAACTTAAGTAACAAAGGAACTCAAGTCTCACTCCCTCTCCTACTTACATTCGCGTGGCACACGATCCCAGCGATAATCCCAAGTGGGTTTCAATTGCTGTTGCCTGCCGCTGCAGCGACTACGCATATTACTTGGCTGTCGCATATCCCAAATTTTAATACTTTGGTCCTTGGAATTGCTTAGAACATAGTAGCCATCATTGCGCGAGTCTATGTAAGTAATGCCATCATAGTGTCCTATAAAGGACACCACCGATTTGGATAGGCTGCGACTACGGAATGAGGTGCGCAAATCGTACACCTTGAGCAAGCCATCATCACAACCTGCAATTATCACATTCGGATCCTTATCATTAACATAGCAAACCGCATTCACATCCGTCACAGGCATGCGATGAGTGTGCACTATTTGTATGGCTCGGGCTCCACCCACATCGCCCACCACCACTGCGGAATTGTTGCTGCCGCCTATGATTTTGTCGCCTGTGGGTGAATAGCGTAGAGATAAAATGGCCAAGCGATTTGTGGACATATCATCCACATCAATCCATTGGCAGTCGTCGCCTGAACCATTCAAAGGCATTATGAAAACTGGAATGAACACAAAAGTTTTAAGAGTTTTGGGGCCTCATTTAGTGTAGTCAGGAGCGACTTACAGGAGCGCGACCAGGTGGAATAGGCAAAATGCTGTCCATTGGGACTGAAATCAGCATCAATTATGCTCCATTGTACATCCCGTGCATTAATGCGATTCAGCAAGTGATAGGTGCCCTTGGCTCCATCATAAATACGCACATAGCCATCCTGACAGGCGGTTAACAGCCTGCTACCATCCTTATTGAATTTGGTGACAAACACCTTTGAGTCCAGTGACATGAGGCGAGTTGTCTTATGATTTGGTATAAACATATTGGAGATGTAACGCTGTTGATTCTGTGAAAACTCCAGACCATTTTCACGACGTTGCAAAGCCTTTAGAAGATTCCAGCGTTGCTCCGGATAGCCACTCAAAGCACTTATCTCTCTGTACATGTCGGTGCCCTGCAAAAGTATTAGAGTGGATTAGCATTAGCTCTCTGGGTATGTGTCCATCTGGGTAATTACTTCAAATTTCTCCAGATCTGGCTTTTTGCGTATCACAGGTAGATTGGGATGGAAACAAGCGGGCGAGCGCAACTGCATATCCATGGCGTTTAACGTAAAATGTATTGCATTGAAACCAAATTCGTTGTCGTCATTGGAGTCGAAATCATCATCGGTATTAGAAACTAGATGATTTCCCATTGAAAATGAATGTGTTTTCGTGCAATACAAGTGCTCGCTTAATCCCTAGTGTGACCAGGCTCGTTAAGGGGATTGTGGGCAAGTCTTTTGTTGACAAACAAAAAGTCGAAAGTGGAACTAATGCCAAAAATGCTTTAGTGAAAAATTTGATTATTTAGGGTGACCTGCGAGATGAGGACATTAAATTTTTGAAAACAAGACCAAAGTATTTAGCTGGATTTGGGTCTCTATTATGTGGAAGTGGGCGATTTGCGTCTCCTGTTCAGTCTTGCCGTTATGGAGGGCATGTACTCTTGGTCTAAACTGTTGGTGGAAGGTGTTTAAGCTGAAATAACGTTTATTGCATACCTGGTGTGGCCGTTATGTAGGCTGGCTGCTGATTTTCTTTGGTGTCTACTGGAACACTAAAACTCTACGTGTGCTATGTCAGTAGCATAGACAAAAGCCTACTATTCTTTTTTTTTTGATTTCCTTGCCGCCAAATTTGTTAAATTTCCCTAGAGATTAGTGAGACCGCCTCAACAAAGTGTAAAAATACCCACGCACGGCTATTCAGTATTAAAAGCTTGAAAATAACATTTTCAAAAATATTGCATTGCTGCAACATCTTTTAGCGCTACAGAAAAGACACATGAAAAAGAGAGAAATATTTAGTTCAGCTGTTCAAATGCAAAATTAAGATATCGTTTTGTTTGACTTATGAATATGAAAATTTTAAGGTCATATTCTCAGCCTTCTACTTGTTACTTCTTAAGCGTAAAGCTTGGTATGGAGATACCCACGAAATACCCGCGAAATGAAAAAGTCCATATAAAAAAAATGATTTCGCACGGATTTCGTAAGTTGCTGTTTCGCGAGTTGGTATGGAGTTCACGCGCGAAATTGTCATATCGATAACACAGCGTTGCCACCCGACGTCAATGTGTCACGCGATAGTCACGCGATGAGTGATGATTCCGAAGGTGTGAAATATATGTAAAACATATTTTTCGTCTCTAAATATACACACATGTGGCGGTAGTCACACATATACTTACAAGTGTTGTGGCGCGGTATTTTAAATGGAGTAAAAATATAATACAAAAGCATTAAAAAGGCAGAACAACTTTTTATTGGAGGAGAAGGTGGCCCTAGGTAATTTAATAAAAGATAAATCTGTTTTGCGGATGCTCATCCATAAACAGCATTATGATAGCGGCTTGACATAAATTTTCTCGGAAAGTATAGTTGACCATTGCAAAACGGCTTGGTCTTCGTTAAAGGACAGTGTACTTTGCTGGAGTGATAAGAGTGAAAGCGATGGAGGCGTACCAATCGCAACTTAAGGAGGCAACGATGTGAAGTGGGGGTCATGTCGTTTTTTCCTAACTTATGCCACGAGAACCTTAACTCCTCCTTCGAGATTGCTGATGATGAGTAAAATCATGGCGCAGTCAATTCAGTTTCCCCTTCCCTTGTCGTGTCCATAAAGCATTAAATGCCTATTGGAGCAAATTATTGAAAAATTACAAATAAAGTAAGGATTAACCTAACACTGTCGAACCCTAGGTGCCTTCACTACCGCTTATTTCAAATCACATATAGCTATTGTAGCAACTATTGCATCATTGGAGGCCACCAAAACTATTCGCTGTTTATTCATTTGAATTTTCCCGCCAAGTTAAATTTGAAAACGAATCAACTAGAGATGAGCGTCTTATTTCGCACTTTCTATCGACGAAATATTGTACCGTACCAAGCTTAAGCTTGGTATGGAGATACTTGCGAAAAGTGTGCGAAATCTCTGCATATTATTTCGTCGATAGCAAGTGCGAAATAAGGCGCTCATCTCTAGTTTCTTTGTTTTCAAATTTAACTTGGCGGGAAAATTTAAACTAATTAACAGCGAATAGTTATGGTAGCTTTTAATGATGCAATATTTGCTACAATAGCTTTATGTGATTTGTAAGAAACGGTAGTGAAGGCATCTAGGTGTTCAGGATCCTTACTTGCAGTAAAGATCCAAGTGGAGCCAGATGTAAAACGTAAATAAATCGCAAATAAATAAATCGTTTGTAGGTTCGTCGTGAACTTTAATTGTAATTTTTCAATAATTTGCTCCAATAGGCAATTGGTGCTCCTTGGACACGACTAGGGAAAGGGCAGAATCGACTGTTTTGGCCATGGTATCTCGATGTTATGTATTTATAATGCAAGGGCATAGATTAAAAGATGTTGACACGACTTGCGGCGACAAAGAAGTCCCCAGTCTGACCATTGAAAAGTTCTGCGGCTCATCCGTTCGAAATACGGAGTCGCCGTCGTCCACAATTAAATCCTCTTGTGCTGGGCCAAGATCCTCATCATCAGCCCTCTCGAATGAGGAGCTAATGTTCTTGAAAAGAGAATCAGCACTTATTTGTTTATATGCATGGCATACGCACACATTCCTTGTGCCGACAAGTTGGTCAAAAACGACATGAGTGGAGCTAACTGCCACTTCACATCGCTGCCTCCTTGAGTTGCGATGGATACTACACCACCGCTTTCACTCTTACACACACTTTCACTTAGGACGCCGCCAGCGAACGGTGGCGCTGTCCTTTAACGAAGCCCAAGCCGCGTTCCAATGATCTCCTAGCAAAAACAATCAATTGTGAATAGCATAATTAAACTCAATAAATATCTATACTTTCCCAGATAATTTTTGTCAACCCGCTATTATAATGTTTTTCATGAATGAGCTAGGGCCACCTTCTCCTCCATTGAAAAGTTGTTCAGCCTTTTTAATGTTTTTGTATAGTTGTCCTACTCATTTTAAAACTCCGCACCAAAACACTTGTATGTACAAATATGGTGCCTACCGCCATGAGTACGAAAAATATGTTTTACATATATTTCACACCTACGAAATCATCTCTCATCGCGTGACTATCGGGTGACTATCGCGTGACACATTGACGTCGGGTGGCAACGCTCTGTTATCGATATGACAATTTCGCGCGTGAACTCCATACCAACTCACGAAACAGCAACCTGCGAAATCCGTGCGAAATCATTTTTTTTTTATGGACTTTTTCATTTCGCGGGCATTTCGCGGGTATCTCCATACCAAGCTTTAAAATAAAAAAAAATGGACTGGCGCCAGAAGGCTCGGAAGACGGTTTGTACCTTCTAGACGTATTTAGAAAGCAGTGCCGAGGGAATTTATTAATTTTTATTATTATTTTAATTCAAGTTTATTGCTACCGCAGGTACAGGATACTTTCTCATTTGTTTTAAAATGTCGAATAACTTTACTGTATTTATCTGATCGAAAAGTATTCTTTATTTTTGTTCTTCAAAATAAAATAGGATTCGCTACGCGATCAGCGATAAGAATGAGGATGAGGATCAGAATCCTGTTAAAGAGAAAGGAAGATCTGGATCTGCTTGTGCCTTAAAATCATTTAAGTATCGCCAGAGAGTCAAGGCAAGAAAGGCGGCAAAGAATGAAAACAGCGAACTGGAGGGCACCAACTCCTCCTCAGGTGATACCAACATCAACGATAACAATGAGGATGAAGCAGAGGATCAGAATCCTGTTAAAGAGAAAGGAAGATCTGGATCTGCTTGTGCCTTAAAATCATTTAAGTATCGCCAGAGAGTCAAGGCAAGAAAGGCGGCAAAGAATGAAAACAGCGAACTGGAGGGCACCAACTCCTCCTCAGGTGATACCAACATCAACGATAACAATGAGGATGAAGCAGAGGATCAGAATCCTGTTAAAGAGAAAGGAAGATCTGGATCTGCTTGTGCCTTAAAATCATTTAAGTATCGCCAGAGAGTCAAGGCAAGAAAGGCGGCAAAGAATCAAAATAGCGAAATGGAGGGCACCAACTCCAACTCGCTTATAGCGGCCAATGAATTCCTGGAGGTGATCGAGCACACGGATAAATATGTACGCAGTGATGAGCTGAAAGAGCTGGGCGGCACCGTGTCCTATGTGGAGATAGACGAGATGACGGGCACCAGCATTGAGGAGCTGGACGCAGATGTGAATGTATATGCCAACAATTGCACAACGTGCATGATACAATTTAGGTCGCAAGAACGCCTAGAGAAACACAAAAAATGTGCCCACACGGGAAAACACATTTGTGTATTATGTACCAAAAAGTTTAAAAAAGAAGACGACTTAAAAAATCATTTTGTAAGGCAGCATTTCAGACAACGAGGTTCCAGCATGGACAAAATATTTTGCGAAAAATAAAATGAATCGAAACACGTTTAAGCAAAATTTTTTGTACAAGTCCATAAAATAATAAATATATTATTATTGCATGAGGAATTGATGCTGAGACTTTACAAAAACAAAACAAATGAAAAGTCTGCAGTAAACGAAATAATCGATAGACAAAAGTTGGATGTAACACCAGAAATATTCCTCAATATTTGTGTTCGATTTTTTAATAAAATGAATCTTTATTATAAATCCAAAAACGGACTTGTCCATTGCACAGTGTGCAAGAAACAAATGGATGTATGGAATGGACTAAATCACCACCATTACAGGTGCAAAAAATGCTTTATGGTTCTTGGGCACAGTCAGACTTACAAGAAACATAACTTACTACCACACATTCAACCATGCTCACTCTGCAAGGCTATACTACCTGCTGGAAAACGCAGGATTGCAGTGCACATGAGGCTTTCTCATCCTTCGGAAAGAAAATGTGAAAAATGTTTTTCCAAATTCAAAAGCAAAAGGTCATTTGACCATCACTTTACATTACCGCACATCCAACAGTGCGCACACCTTCTTCTTCTTCTTCTTGATTGGCCCGATGCATGCATCACAACCGTTCGACGGTCCCGGCCGCTGCGATTAATGTCCGCCAGTCGCTTCTGCTCCGTGCGAGCTGGGACCAGTTGGTCACACCAAGCTTGGCAAGGTCTGCCCGAACCTGGTCATCCCATCTTAGTCGAGGTCTCCCCCGCCTGCCTCTTCCTCCGTAGTCAGCCGCCTTCGAATAATAAGCTTTCCTTACTGGAGCTTCTTCGTCCATCCTGGTGACATGTCCTAACCAGCGCAGCCGCTGTTGCTTTATGCGCTTGACCAGACAGGTGTCCCCATAGAGCTCATACAGTTCGTCATTATTTCGAATGCGGAAATCATCGCCAACTTTTAAAGGTCCATAAATCCTCCGTAGAATCTTTCGTTCAAACACGCCAATCGCCGCTTCATCCGCTGCTGTCATTGTCCATGCTTCTGCGCCGTATTGCAGGACTGGGATGATAAGCGACTTGTATAGGGCTAATTTTGTTCTTCGCTTGAGGTCTCTGCTCTTGAGCTCTCTACTTAGCCCGTAGTAGCATCGGTTTGCAAGAGTGATTCTTCGTCGGATTTCCAGAGTGATGTTGTTGTCGCTGGTTATCGTCGTTCCGAGGTAAACAAAATCCTCTACAACTTTAAAGTTGTATTCTCCCATTGTAACAGATTGTCCAAGACGCAAGGACTTTTTGTCCGCGGATACGAGGTATTTCGTCTTGTCCTCATTTACCGCCAAACCCATCAGTTCTGACTGCCTCTCAATCTCTGAAAACGCCCTGCTTACCGCCCGTTCGTTATATCATCGGCATATGCGAGTAGCATTAGATCTTTATAAATAAAGGCGCCCGTTCTGTTGGCATGTGGGCACCGGCGCAGTATATATTCCATCAGTAGATTGAAGAAGTCACACGATAAGGTATCGCCCTGCCTAAAACCTCTCTTGGTATCAAATGGTTCGGAAAGGTTCTTTCCTATTTTGACGGAGCTTTGTGTACTTCTCAACGTCATCATGCAAAGACGGACGTACTTTGCTGGTATACCAAGGGTAGACAAGGCTTCAAAAAACCTTGACCTTATCGGCGTGTCGAAGGCTGATTTATAATCAACAAATAGATGGTGTGTGTTGATGCCTCTCTCATAGGTCTTCTCCAGGATTTGTCGTAATGTGAATATCTGGTCTGTGGTGGATTTACCAGGTCTAAAGCCACACTGATAAGGTCCAATCAGTGTGTTAATAAGCGGCTTAAGACGTTCACAAATAATGCGCGACAGAACCTTATATGCAATGGGAAGGAGACTGATCCCGCGGTAGTTGGCGCAAACTGCAGGGTCTCCTTTTTTTAAAGATTGGGCATAGAACACTTAAATTCCAATCGTCGGGCATGCTTTCGTCAACCCATATACGGCAAAGAAGTTGGTGCATGCACCTTACCAATTCTTCCCCTCCAGCCTTGAACAATTCAGCGGGCAGCTCATCAGCGCCAGGTGATTTATTGTTCTTTCGCCTTTGTATGGCTAAGCAGACTTCCTGTTGGGTCGGCGGGTCTATCTCTATGTTGTCGATTGGTGGCATCGCTACTTCTCTAGAGGCGGCATCATGTACGTCATCGCCTCCCAGTAGGTTGGAGAAGTAGCTTCTCCATTTGTTAAGCGCCACTTGTAACGAACTCTGGCCGGGGTAGTGCTCGCCGAGTCCAGGGTTACAGAAATTTAGGATTTCTTTTAGTCGTGGTTGCTGTAAATAGAGTCCCTAAACAAGAATCCGAGGTTTCAATGTGTTCCCTTTTGGGTTTTATTTCAGGATGTTCTATATTGTAGTTTTAATTCTAGGGCTTAGTTAAAGTGTGCTGGATTACGATGTCCGCCGGGGTTCCTGGTTGGTTCCGATCCTCTTGCTCCGTCTATGGGTGTCTGGTTCCTAGTAACTCGTTCCGGCTACTCTGCTCCGCGGGGGTTGAAGAAATCAGATGTCGGGCTCCAATCGGGAGTTCCTACTCTGGGTGGGACGTTATATCTAAGAATAAGGGACAGTAAGAAACACCTGCTCCATAGAGTTTTATAACTCTGGGGAGGATTTGCTCTCCAAGATACACAAGAACGGGGTGGATGCACTACAGCTCCGTAGAATATTGCAATTCTGGGGAGGATTGGCGGTCCACGAAGACACAAGGGATTGGCTATCCAAGGATTAGAGACGAGTGAGCACGGCTGCTCCTATATTAGAACTCTGAGGTTGGCATAATAACGGGAGACGGCGCTCCGTAGAGTATTAGAACTCTGGGGAGGATTGGCTATCCAAGGATTAGAGACGAGTGGATGCACGGCTGCTCCGTAGAGTATTAGAACTCTGGGGAGGATTGGCTATCCAAGGTACGCAAGAACTAGGAGGATGCACTACGGCTCCGTAGAGTATTGAAACTCTGGGGAGGATTGGCAATCTAAGATACGCAAGACCAAGGTGGGTGCACTACGGCTCCGTAGAGTATTATAACTCTGGGGAGGATTGGCAATCCACGACAAATACTACCATTACCACTTGCAAACTACGATGCTAGGATCTTCTGCCGACTTACCTTTGCGCTTCGAGCTCTGTTGACTAAGTGCCTTTCTACGCGCTGGTGACGGCCTTTTATATGCTTTGCTCCCTCTCGGCTCACGCCATTGTGAGTTCTTTGTAGGGTTGCCCTCGATAGTTATCGATTGTTAATCGATATCGATCGAGGGCGCCACAGCTGTCCGTTAGGTTCAAATTCAAATTCAATTTTATATTTTTGCATCATTTTATTTGTGCGTGCTGGGACAGTGCGTCACACACTTGCGGATCGGTGACCAGATTCCCGTGTTCGTCTTTGCATTGTGCGACTCTGGGCTTAAAACCTTCGGTTAATTGCTTAATTTTTTGGTAAACTTCCTCGCGCATGCGCCTTTCCTGCTCGCTCTTTTTCCTTCTAAAGAGGCGCTTCCGCTCTTTCTTTTTCTCCCGATATCGCTCCTTAACAGCCCGCGTTGCTCCCGACTGCAGAGTTCTCCTGTAGGCTGCGTCTTTTTCTGCAGTACAGTGCCGCACACTGCAATGCAATAATAGTTGAAGGAAAACGTCATATGACTATACACCTTCAAACTTTCCATTCGCAGTAAAGCCGCTGCATTTGTCGGAATCAGCCGGATCGGATGACTATAGCATATAGCTGCCATAGGAACAAATTTTTTATTTTTGCGCCTTTCTCTGCTGATTTTCTTTCCGCCAAATTTGTTAAATTTCCCTAGAAATTAGTGAGACCGCATTAGCAAAGTGTAAAAATACCCACGCACGGTTATCCAGTATTAAAAGCTCTTAAATAAAAAGCTCAGCTTGAATTGAAAAATTTCTCAGTCAGTCTCAAAGCGATCGTCGACGAAGCACTTTATCAAGCGGTTAAATTGTTTGCCTGTGTGAGTGATCGTGTGTGTGTATATATATATATGTAGCAGTATTTGTGTGTGTGCGTGTTTGGTAATGAAATCTTTTTACATTCCCATTCAAAACTAAACTTAGTATGTTGGTTTTAGTTAAGCCATTTAGCCAAAATTAACATAAATACCAAAAATGCCATAAATTTGTTATTTTGGTTTAAGCCAGCCATCGAGATCATCCAGTGCGTGTGTCTGTGTGTAAATTTTTTTGTGGCCTATACCAGCTCATAGATGAGCATGTGTGTGTGAAATTTATCATAAATACTTTTGCACAACGCAACGCGCCCCTCCAAAACGAGAAGAAAGTTGTGGCTGCTGCCTGCTGCGGCGGCAGGAAACGGCAAATAGAAACCGAAATGTATGTCAAAAAGGGCCTAGAACTAAAAACTGCAGCAACAACGCCTATCGCGTGTGTATAATCATCATAATGCTGGAAAAAAAAGAGAAATAATTTACCAAAAACTAGAGCGAGCCACCAGCAGCAGACAACAACAACAACAAAAAAGTGAAAGATTGCAAGTATGCGCCGCAGTCACGGCTTAAACACACACACACTCACAAAGAGAGAGAGAGAGAGACAGAGCGGGGGATGTGGTAAGGGGGGGGGGGGAGCTTCTCAACTCTCTCAGGCACCTGTCATGGATTGCAGCAGTTTCTAATTATTTTTGTGGCTCATAAATAAATTTTGTTAGTTTGTAAATTTTTTGCTTTTGTCAGCTTGTTTGCCTGTGGATTTTATGGCCCAAAATCTCTCCAACAAAAAAAAAAAGGTTGTAAAAACAGGCGGCTCATTGTTCCATTCCATTAGCACGTTAATTTTTTTTAGCACACTTTGCGCCAATACTTGAGATTTTATTTGCTCAATTCATTTACAACTAGAAATTTGGAGAAACTGACTTTTGAGGCCCCCAGCTTTTGGGGCAAGTCCTTGAGACTAGCACGAGGGAGCATAAATTATGCGTGTGTTTATTATCTTTTCACTCTAGCAGGCCGAATCCCATTAATCGGTTGTGATTTCTAAGAAACGATTGAAGAATTCGGTAGAATCTCTTTGTTATCCAGAGGATTTTTTACGAATGGAAGGTGGAGGCCCATTAACCCGTCGCGCTTCGCTGCGCCTTCAACAGTATAGAACCAATATCAGCCCACATCCCACCTTCCCACCCACTTCCCACCTACATCCCTCCCTCATCCCATGCACATACCACCCACTCCCCAGTGGGCTCCCGCGGAATATCCAACATCGGAAAATGAACACTCCAATGAATTCTCATGTTGACCCAACAAACCGAGTTTCAAGTCAATCGGAGGACAAATAGTTATTTTGCATTTAGAATTTTCCGTGCATTTTCACGCCCGGCGGCGGATTTTCCGACATTGGCAAATCACATTTCAAATTATTTCCTATGTTATCTTTACAAATTGAGTTTCAAGCCAATCGGATGATTAATAGTATTTCTTTTTGCAGAATTTTCCCGGAATTTCCCGACTGTTGGGTCAAATTTTCCAAAATCGTTAAATCACTTTTCAAACTATTTCGTATTCTATCCTTTTAAACCGAGTTTCAAGCCAATCGGATGAAAAATAGTTCTTTTCATGTAGAATTTTCCGGCCATTTTCCTCGTGGGCGGATTTTCCAAAATCGGGAAAACACGTGTCGAATTATTTCGGGTACTTTGCTTACAAACCAAGTTTCAAGTCAATCGAATGAAAAATAACATTGGCCGTGTTCACCAGCACAAATCGATGACGAAAAAATCGATGGAACTAGCTCGATTTTTAAGGTGAACGAATGTGAAGTGCAATTATGATTGCTAATTTTTGTAATTCTCATTAAAATGAAAACGATTGCTTTCAGGCATACCATTTTTACCTTAAAATTTCATCAAAGCGTTCAACATAAGCCAATTAACTTTTTTTGATGGATGATGTTTGATTTTTGATGTATGCTGGTGAACAAGGCCATTTTTTTCCATACAAACTTTACCGACGCTTTTCAGACTTTTCCGGGTGGAATTTTTCCAAAACCCCGTCTTAGTACGCACTTTCACCACTAACAGAAACTCCTGTCCAAATTACAGCCCTCTATCTCTTACCGTTTAGGCTATGCGATGATTGCCAATCAGTGAATCAGTCAGTCAGGACACTCTCTTTTATAGATATAGAGATGGAATTTGTGTAAACCAAAGATTAGGCTTGGTTAATTTGAACTGCCCTCGAGGGGCCACCTTTAGGCCAAATAGGCATTTCGCTGATTCGTTGTGTTTGGAACTATCGAGAAGTTGTGTTTAGAAATCTTTGCAGATCATTTTGTCTTAAGAGGCCTCTTCCACCACTGCCAGACAGTCCAGAATTGTTCCAGGCTTTATATAACTTCTGGTTCCTTCAATTTCAGGCAGCTTTTGTCACAATACCCGCGGGAAGTTGTAGCTTATCCCAGTTGAGGCCAGTTTCTCTAAGATAGATCCGGCCAGCCCATAGATACCGGTGTCCTAAGTCACTCGTACTTTCACCCAGACGCGAGCCGAACTTATTAGAGTCGGTGAGCACAGAAAATCAAGTTAATCGGCTGCCGTCTCTTGTGCAAGCACATTTATTAGTTCTCCCCACTTGGCCGGCCCTGATCTAGGAGTTTGTTCAGCATTCGTAGCGACATTCCTTTCAATACGACCTTCTTGTGTAGAGGATAAAGTCCTTCTTGTCCTCATCGATACTAAGTCTGACTCTTTTCGCTCTTTTACGTAACTCCTTGAGGGTGAGTTACTTGGCTATTTTTGGGGCCTTGTCGTCTTATCTTTTAATCGTCTTCTACCATTCCAATTGAACCCGTTTCCACATTGGAAGTTTGTAAATCCGCAGGTCGACGGCTGGATGTGAGTTGGAAGCTCTCAGATGGTATGCGACGGATTTGGTCGAAATAGCATCTAACTTATATTTTGTTTTATCGATCGATAAATGAAAGAATGCGGGCATAAGTTAAAGGGGGTCTTCGCCAAAAATCAATATTCAATCGTTCTGTAATTTTGTTTTTGGTTAAAGGTTTAATTTAATTTTTTCTCATTAGTTTTAAAACACAAATTTTTGGGTCATTTCATAATGAAAAAAAGTGATTTTTTGACATTTCGAAAATTTGTGGGGGGTTGTGTGAGCCACCCATTTAAAAGTTTAAAATTCGTGTTTTTAAGCAGTTATTCTTTTTTAAATGAAAAAATGAACAATTTTTCTCATGTTCTGAATTATGAAATATTAATGAAAAGTAAAAGCAGATTGACGGCAGCGGGCTTGTTTTCTTTTACATACGAGCACTTTTGTGGTGGGAGCTGTTCTCTTGTTTGCCTCTTTTAATGTTTTTTTTTAGTTCTTTGGAGAGTTTTTCCTCTGTTTTATTGACTCACTTTTTAGCGGGCTCTAGGTTATAAAGTTATGGATATTGTCCATAACTTTCTAAAAACAAGACACGCACAACACAACAAAGGAGGATGGTTGACAGTATAACGCTATTTCATGAATACCAATTCAATTTTCAGCTGTCTGCGCCTGTCCTTGATGTGTTGGCAAAAGTTACCTCATGACAAAATTGCTATGAACGCTTGGGAATCCCAAAGGCAAGCTCATAGCAAAATCCGACATCAGCACCAAATGCCAATACACTCCGGCTTCGAGTGTGTGTGCATCCCGAACCGGCCCTTCTGATTTTAGTGGGCGAAATTCTTTCATTTATCAATAAGCATTCTAAATTTATAATATTTTAATTAATTAACTCGAAACTAAAAGAACCATTTTTCTGGGTTAAGTCCATTGAGAACTTTAAACGTGTTTTTCTCAAAATGGATTATTTTTAGTTATGCCAGTATCGAAGTAAATGAGCGATATGTCGACCAAACTTTTGTTCGCAGTTTCCCCTTTTATGTTCGACTCAATTGGCTTTTCTAAGAGGCCCTTCCCAAAGCTGTAATAGAAAAGTCTTTGTGGGCCTATTCACAAAGGACAAGGGGAATCTCTGCCATATCCAATGTACTAGACCTTACCATCAATCGTGAATGGTGCAACAGAAAAGCAAAAGATAACTCCAGCAGCAGTATTTCATTTTATGAATAGAGTCGGCCAGAATTGAGGAGCATGCGATCCCGTTTTATGAAACTATTTACCACTCTTCGGTGCTACATTCTCGCATTCTTGACGGATATCCTCTTTTAGGGCTTCAAAAGTCTGATATAGGTTCAAAAACTCCAAAAATAAGAGGTCTGGGGAGGGAAATTAGGTCAAAACGATAAAAAGCCTCAAAAAAAAAAAAATCATACTTGAACAAATAAATAAGTTCTTATGGTAATTTTTCAACGAGATAACTTATGTATCGTAAAGAAGTGCTTAAAAATTTCCACAGTTCAAGCACAAAACAAAAAAGTAGACAATAGCGAAACCTTTACTTATGGCCAAAATATATTTTGATCTTTCCCAGGCTTTGACCCTTTGGTTTAAAATACAGGCATGTTCTCAATTCCACTACTTTTGGAAAAGTAAATCGAACGCATTTTCGCTTCGGTTTCGTTTTTGTGTTCCCATCGGAATTGCTCTCTTTTTACTTTTTGCAAACCACCGATCCAAGCGAGAATGGAAGAAGAGAGTAACCAGAACTCCAAGCGAAACGATCGAAAATGGAACAATCAGAAATGGGAGAGGCTAACTTTTCGGTTTCACTCTTTGTTTTCGTTTGCACAGCCAAAATCTGCACATATTAGCCAATAAAAATTCTTTATAAATAAATTAAAGACTAGAATGAAAATTCACTTTATGTACATCTACCAACTGAAAGAGTGTGTAATTTGGCAATTACTTTTCATTCCACTGACTAACGAGCATTACATTTCATAACGAAAAACTTTTTCGTTTTAGTGTCGCGAGAACACAAAGCAATTCCACTTTCGAAAAGTTGCCGTGGAAGTGGAATTGAGAACATGCCTGAGAAGTTCGTTTTTAAAAGTTTTCAAGATTCATGCCCTTTTCTAGTCATTGTTCACTGTAGAAAATGTTGATTTATAAATAAACGTCCAAACTAGTCACTCAAAATCAAACAAATTCCCTTAAAAACAAACGCCAACAAATTCTGTCCCCACATTTACTCATCTTGAACTCATCTTCGATTCACCAAAAATAGTAATTTTTGGCGCCGCTTAACACAGCCCACACATAGACAAAAATTAATCACAAACAATTTCGATTCCATGAATGGCCAGCCTACGCCCCCAACTGGATGACAGTGACATAAAGTCACTGATCTCTTGACGCGATCACAATCCCAAGTGATTGAATAGTCCAATTAGACTTTGCTTTTGACATAATTAGCGTGTAATGATAATTGTAATTGCTGGCGAGGACAGAAGATGTTAGGAGGGGGCGGTCTTTGACAAAACGCCACGTGAGACTTACATCACACAGAGAGACGGAGGGACAGCGAGACACCATCATGGCCAGCTGAGTGTGACTAAATAGCCAAGGAACTGGATGCCAGGGCATCAAGTGTTGCCTCTTGCCATTGTTTATCCATTAATTCAAACGAAAGTAGCAAACAAAACAGAAACATTTAAATAAATTGATAAGTTAGAAACAAGTTTGTTGCCCAAGTCTTTTGTTTAACAAATGACGATTAAATAAATAGCAATATTAACAGTAAAACTGCAGCTAACAACAACAATTTTAATGAACTTGAATTGGCATAATGGCTGAAGCTAATAACAATAAGCAGATAGGAAAAGAAACAATATGAGCTGCCACAACTGGTTATGGCCACAATCACACAAATTAATATCCATATATAATAAGACAGAGAGTGATAGACAGAGACAGAGAGAGAAAAAATGCAAATGATTACGTCATTTGGTTGGGAGACTGAAATATATTAATAGAAATTCAAATTACGGTCTTACGGAATTCGAGTGTAAGTGTGTGTTTGTGTGTGTGTCTAATCGAATCGTTTAGCCAAAGTGTTTTCTGAAAGCAGGCCACTAGAATTTTATACAAAACTTCACTTTTCTTTTAACCCTCTAGCTTCATACGAAGAATATTTAAACATTAAGAACATGGCTGCTAAATCAGCTCGATCAAGTTTAAGGGGTATAATTATATATAATAAAATTATAAATATAAACCTCTATTCGATCAATCATCAGCCAAATGCCTTCTTAAGGCACAGAATCATATCAATTGCGATACCTTGTACTTCTTAGTGAAGAGCATGAAGAGGTTGTCTGCATATGCTGAGCGCGTGTGTGTCTTTTTGTGGTGCTAGTTCTGGCGCTAAAATTCTCGCATACACTTTACCGATTTCTTAGTTATGATTTAATTTCGTGTTTAAATTCAATTTTTTTTTATTGTAATATGTTTTATGATGCATTTTTTAAATTATAATTCAAATTTAAGTCATATTCTCCAAAAGTAAGATGCAAAATTTAAAAATAAGCTATGTTGGTGCCAATGTTGGCACACAGATGGCGACACTATAAATTGAGGGCGCTGTGGTTGGCAGGTTTTAATTGTTAAGCAGCATTAGGAGGGTTTTTATTGAAACACAAATTTTAATATTAAAACAAATATAATATTTAATTAATTTGATGCAACCTTTCCAGAAAAATATTGTTGTTCACATTTCCAAAACTAATTTTTCATATCAAAATTGATTAGTTGGTGAATTTAGCTAAATCTCCCGACAAAACAGGAGAGATTTGAAACCAACCGAAAGAGATTTCTGTGACACCGAGAATTGGTTTTGGGTTGGAATTAGTTGGAAGAGAATTCTGTGACACCGCTGTATTTATCAATTTGATGAAGATCGTGTGAACTGTACTCGCTTCATGACCAAAAGAATATTTGTTGCCGACCACAGGCGCTTAGTTGCAGTCTTCAAAATCCATCAGCAAGCATTTTTTTTTATTGGTCAATAGACTGCTGCCGCAGCGTAGTTATTAATTTTGTACGGGAGCCACAGCTAAAATTTGCCAGAATGTTTGGCCCATACGTTGACCTGATCCTAACAAAGATTACATTTATCCCAGGATCGATCATTTCAAGCTCGAAAGATTAATTTAAGCTCGATATGTAATATTGATTCGATCCCAAGGAAAGATAACTATTCTTTCTTTCCTCCGAATAGCTACATGCCATAGGACATCCTTATACACTTCAAAGACTTCTGAAAAAGAAAGAAATATAATTGGGACTCGAACCCACGACCATGCGTATTGAACACGAATGGAACGGCATCTCATCGCACACCAACATCCCCATCGGTTATTGCAGCATTTCTAAAAGGCTACTTATATTCTTCAGCTCTTCTTTGGAATTGATTCAAGTTCGAATGGCATGAGCCAATCCTTAAAAGCTTGAACAGTGTAGAATATCCAGTAAGTGGAGATTGAAAATTCAAGCCTAATCCGGGCTTACTCACAAAAATAAACGAGACTTGAAAGTTGTTCGACCTTGTTATTCTGTTACTCTCAAAATGTTCGCGTTGTAATGTCGACATTTTTTTGTTGAGGTTGGTGCGGTGATTGTTTACTACCTGCGAGTTCCGTCGACTGTTCTCGAACGATCACTACGCTCTTTACAAATATCCTGAGGACTTGCCAAACTTAGACATAAAGTTGTTTCTGAATTCTAAGGCCCCCAAAATGATCAAAAAACTTTAGCTATTGTGCAATCTAGAGATTGTGTCTAGCATTTCCGCTGCCCTATTTTCATGTTACTCGAGGTGATTTTTAGAAACGGATCGCGAGACAATTTCGCTGGTTTGGAAGATTTTGTTTTATCGAAAATTCGTCGTAACAACAATTCCTTTGGCGCTTTACTCTCAAAATAAAAGATTGAAATTGAAAGAAATTCTGTGTACCAAAAACTGACCAAATCGGACAAGTTGTAGGAGTATCCCGCTGTCAGTCCCTCTCTCTCCCGATCGACAAAATAATGCCAGAAATGAAATCGAAATATCCGAAAACCTATGAAAAACCCACGAGCACTGATTTTGACAAGTCTTAAGCAGCGTTGGCCAACGAGAGCGAGGCCAAAAAGTGAGAGTGTATTGGTGTGCGAAAATAAACCTGACAGCATGATGCAACAAAGAAGGTGACGCTCTCAGCGAACATTTAGAACCAAGCGCTTTTGCTCAGAGCGCGAGAGCAATGAAGGAACAACAAACAAAATATTGCCATCCTTTAAATTCCCGTCGGGAAACAAAAACAAATGAAATGCAACCTGTCAGTTCAAGCAACGACCATCTAATATATAGACTTCAGCTTTGCTCGGTTTCAGTCTTCGTCACGAACTCGAACCGTCTTCTTCACGGAGTCGAACCTTCCGAACTCTGTCCCACTCCAACCCATCAGCCATCAATTGGCGCAAACAAAATATAACCGCGATAGAGCAAGACAGGGCGAGAATCGAACCTGAGCGCCACAGCAGCGCAGCTGGCAGCGAAGAGGCACCGAGCAAACCTGTTATCTAGATTTCTCTCATCTGAGGTTCAAGTGTCAACAGCACGCTAAAATGTTTAGACCAGCGTTAGCCAACCAAAGCGAGGCCGAAAAGTGAGAGTGTATTAGTGTGCGAAAATAAACCTCCGTGAATTTGCTTCGAACTCTGTCGAGCAAATGACGCCTTTCTGCTCTTTTGGTCTCAGCTTCGGCAAGCGTTCGGATGATGTACGTGTGAATAGCGAAATGTTTGCGCCCCCGGGGAGGAACCAAGGGCCATCGCTGGTTTAGACGCGAGATGACTGTGCACTCACCTTCTTTTTTCCATCATGCCTGACAGCACAAAGGCTAGTCCAAGGTATACTAAACAAGGTAGCCGCAATCGCTCTCTCACAACTCCTTATATTTGTGTCAAAAAGAGCGAGAGTGAGAGAGTAATGAATTTCTGTACTCGCTTGGTGTCAAATCACAATAAACTTGTCCGCGGGGGTTCGGAGCCTAAAAAAGGTTGGAATCCCGCGTGGGGAATTTTAGAGAGGAACGTTGCTCAGTCGACACCGCTTCTATCAGAAAATTTTCAGCTGTTCGCTCTCATTAACGCTCTCTAGATACTTTTTGGTCAGCTGTTCGCTCTGTCTGGATAAATTTGGGTTATGGCGTCTCCCTCTAACCACAGTGATTTCCTACTGGCACTTTGAAGTATCTTTTTGGGCACAATAAGTATCTTTTTTAGCACTAGTTTAGCCCCCAGCAAAATTGAGAGGCAGCGCAAACGTTCTCTCTAATTCTAATTGCTCCATGATTACAGACTGAAATTTAACAAGTTGTTAAGAGAGCGCCGACCGCCCAAACTTGTTTAGTATACCTTGGGCTAGCCATCGACAGAAAGGCTTTTTGATCTCTCTTCTCCTCAGCTTCGGCCTGCTTTCGGATTGTGTCTGTATAAAAAGCCAACTGTCATCGCCCCCTGAGGGGATCCAGGGACCATTGCTGGTCTAAAGCCAAAGAAAACGACGCATATTAGTTGCTGCCTGTCAGTTTTCGATTCTTTCCCATTGTAGAGTGTCCATTTCCCTGATAACAGCCTCGAGGAGGCCAATTACAAAAGTATTCACACCAGAACCCCAACTGCTGCTGCATTTCCAAATCCAACGCCTTGACTCTGTTCCCCACAATGACTTGACACTTTGGCTAATCTGTTAAAATCCCAAAAAATTGATCACATGATTGCCTTGTCATCACCAGCATGTGCATTGCCCTTATCCGATTTGGTTTTTAGTTCTAATTGAACGTACATCTCTCTCCTCCTCGCTCCATTTTGTTACGCTCGATCGAGAGCAAACTGCAAAAGCGGAACTAAAGTTAATTCACAGCCAATCAAAATAATTTGGTGTTACAAAATCCCGCTTGGTGTGGCCTTCGCTTGCATTTGCATTTTGTCCATTTTCCATATTATGGAGCTGCTGCTTGTTGTTGCATGCACAGGCGCAGGCTTAGGCCAGCAACCTTCAATTTCAATTGGAGTTGCCGAGATGCCGCAACTGGCGCTAATCACAAGGCAATTCCCCTCCCGCGTTCATTAAACTTGAAAAGAAAGCAAAACGATGACTTCGACGTGCAACTGAGTCGCATTTGTTTTAATTTTGGTTAAAGCAGCCACAACAATCAATTAATATTACATGCACTTGGCTCTGGCTGTGGCTCTGGCACTGGTTTTTCCCATTGTGGAAGCCACTAAAATGAAAAACTTGCTCACAACAAACAATCGCGTCAATTAATCAAATGGAAAATGCCTTTGCTTGGAGTTAGGAGTTGGAGTTCGTGTTGCAAGCAACAAGTTCAATTGTGGCACGTTTTGGAGGCATTGGAGGTCATTGGCAAGGCGAAACCCTTTCGCACATTAGGAAAATCTCTCTAATTTGTGTTTATATTCTCCTTTTCTCCTTTTTTTTGTACAGCTGATGATGATGCTCGAGGATGAAAGTGTCACCATAAGAACCCGCTTAACTGGCTGCCAATCGAAATTGCAGAATAAATCAAATTTCCAGTGAAATTAAAAGAGGAAAAGTAAAAACAAAACCAGTCGAAAACTTGCAACAAAAACGCACACACAGAGACCTAGAGAGACAGAGAGAAGACCGAGACCGAGAGAGATGTATCGCCCAAATTTCTACGAGTCCACTTGCCTGCGATGCAGCGAGACTGTCTATCAGGTGGATCGCGTGGGGCCACTCAAGGATTTCACATTCTTCCATTCCGGTTGCTTCAAATGCGTACACTGCGGCACGAAGCTAACACTGAAGACATATTTCAATAATCAACACAAGCAGGACGACAAAGAGGTAAGCCACAAGAGGGGGGGGAGCCAGACACATGCAAACATATTTGCACAGCTGCCTCCATCATCATAAACTTAACTTTGTTAATGCACTTGGCCCAATGTGTGTCAGTGTGGTCGATGAGATCATCGTTAATTTGCTTACCCCCATCTAGGTCTATTGCAGTTCACATGTACCAAAGAGCGGACCCGGTCATCTCGATCAGACCTCGGTGGGCATACGCCAGGCCTTGAATGCGCCGCGTACCAACAAATTTGTGAATGAACAAATACGCGGCACACGCAGCGAGATTGATGGTAAGTTTCCAGCTAAACAATTGGATGGCACACGCATGCAAATGATGCCAATTCCCTTCACAGGTGGCCCCTTGGGCGGCTCACGTCAATCAACGCCCAACGGCTATGGCGGCGGACGCGGGGAGGTTAGCTCGCCATCACAAAACGAATCCGACTACAAATATGGCCGGTTCGATGCCAGCGCCCTGCACATTGCCCATGCCCTCAAACAGACGGAGATACAAAAGGCCTACAACAAGGCACGCGAGAAGCCGATTGATTTCTACTTGGTAAGTGAGATTCTGCTGCTTCTAAGTGGCCGCAAATTAAGAAATTATTTAGTGCAGAACATCTAATGAAATTTAAGTGGCTAGCGGAGTCCAGCAAAGCGGTGCCTGTGCTCTCTAGGCTTCAACGATTGTGCAATGTGTTGTTAAGATGCGGAGAGTTTAATTAATGCAATGCCCAGTTCAGTTCAGTTGTGGCCAGAGCCCATGATTATGTAGGCTAGTGTGCTGTTTACACACACAAGAGTGCGTAAGCCAGTTTGTTGCCCAAGTCTTTTGACGCCAGCGAAATGCAAATGGAAAAAACATTAATTGAAAAAAACAGCCAATTGAAGGAAATAACCAAGTTTTACTTGCCTATTTCCCCATCGTTTGAGAAGGTATGCATCAGGTGGCTAGGCTCTGACATGGATAAATCCTTCAAGTAAACTGTTGTAGCAAATGCTTTTTGTTTTTACCCCTGTGCACTGATATTATCTAACGAGTTTCTCGGGAGATGTTGGCCTTTGCATATCAGTCAAAGAGAGCTCCGTGTCTGCCTTTTTCAAATTACGCGCCATCTGGGCGGAATAACTAAAACCACTTTTGTATCTGTTTAATGCAGCTATAAAGCTGCGACCAACCAAACTTCATCCTTGCGGTGACAAAAGCCTAAAAAAAAGAAGATATTCAAGCATGTTCTTAATTTCACTTCCATTGCAACTCTTCGAAAGGGGAATGTATTCTCGCAACACCAAAACGAACAAGTAAGAGCGTTGCAGTCGAGTGGCCCGACATCCTTAGCAATAATGAAACACAAATACACAATACACACACACAAGCACAAGCGCGCACACTGACTCATACGCCCTAGCTGCCTGCAAAAGGTACAGCGCTTCCCCCACTCTAAATTGTTTCCTGTATAACTTTGTTTTTTTTTTTCGTTTTTTTGTTTCTTTTTATTAAAGAGGTGGGAAAAAAAAAAATAAAATTTTTTATTTAATTTTTTGTGTAATTTTTTTTATTTTTTTTTTTTTTTTTTTTTTTTTTTTTTTTTTATTCCCGTTGTTGTTTGGAAGTTGGTGAGCCCCCCCCCCCTGTTTTTTTTTTTTTTTATGTGGTATATATTTTTGGGGCCTTTCTTTTTTCCTTCCTTTTTTTTTTTTTGGCTCTGTCTGCAACACATATATTGCCTCTCTTCTCTCTCTCTCTCCCTCCTGACAACAACAAATTTATTGTTCGCGAACCTAACACACACACAAACAAAAATCGTTCTTTCTTTTGTTGTTCTTTATTATATTTAGTACCTATAGATAGTTTTAACGCCTGGTAAAGGGTTCTGGGACTAATATATATTAAGTCATTTAGAAATTGTTAGAAAAATTTAATTTGAATTTAAAGCTTAATACTCAGACAAACTAAAACGCTTTCGCTGGGTGTCAACTCCACATAACCAAAGGGTGCCGAAAAGCTTTTGTAAAATTAAGATAGGCCTCTACGCTCGGTCGAACTCAGACAAACTAAAATTTCCGTTCATACCCATCGGAAAACTCGTAGCGAAGCTAACTTGACAGGCAGAAGCGCTGAGTTGAAGGCACAAACCGCTGATTCAATTCCGTTGGGGTGGTAGCAGAAAAAATAGTTTGTAATTTTTCCGACACCTTCCCGTCGGAATGTCACAGGCAAAACTCGACAAAAATCATCGATAAAAACGGTAAGATTTTGCATTGCCCCTGACCTCTGCATTCCATATATCCTCCAAAAACTCGTAAATATCAAAAAACAATTAACTAAATCAAATTACAAATCATTGACCGTTTCAGAATTGGTGGTATTTTGATGGAGGGTGGTGTTTTGTTGTTGAACAGTCACACTGCACCGTACGCTGACCACCCATCGGAATAAGTTGTCAATTCCGCTAGCAGACGGTTTAGTTTATTTGAGTACCAAGCTTAAGTCTTTAACTGATTTAGGGCCGAGTTGTCCCAAACAGCTGCAATTTTACATTGTTATTTGTTAGTTTATGTGACAAATAGCTCTATGTAGAAGATATGAAATCGGCCCTTACAAGGATTTTTTTGTTTATCGTGTCTAGAATTTTTTATTACCCAGCTAAACCGAAAAATTAAACCTAAATGTCAGTTTTATGCAAACCGCGAACGGAAATTACGTATGTGTGAATCGGTGAACATTAAATTGCAAGTAAAACTGCTATATTCTGGAGAGAGCTCTCTTGTTTACCAACACAAGCACATTTTTCAGTCCTCTCCATTTGGCCGGCACTGATCTAGATATCCTTATCTATGCTCTCTCATTTTCGACTGTTTCATTTTCTTGCAATTGTGGATTATCTCTTTTGCATCTAGTGCAGAGCCGGCCATCTATAGCAACCGGGGGCAGAAGACGAACTTATGATTGTGTAAATCGGTGACACTGAGTTGCAAGTAAAACGGCTGTAGTCTGGAGAGAGCTTACTTTTATGTCCTCTCCTTTTGGCCGGCACTGATCTAGAGCAGCGATGGTCTCTGGTTCCCCCCGGTGGCGAAAAATTTCGATATTCACACTTATACGAACCGATCGCATGCCGAAGCTGAGACCAAGAGAGCAGAAAACTGGCAATCGCTCGCCAGAGTTCAGCGATTGGCAACAACATTGCAAGGCCAATATTATTTTCGCCATACCAATACACTCTCGCTTGTTGGCTCTAGTTGAGATAAGCTGATCTAGAGCCAATCTCGTTTTGGACCAGTGGTTTGCAAAAAGTTAAAAGAGAGCAATTACATTCTGAATTGAGAACACAATAAATGAAACCGATGAGCGGACTTGTGTTCGATTTGCTTTTCAACGAAAGTAGTATTTTACAGTTACATGCCTGGTTAATCGATTTATAAAGAATTTTTCGGATTATTGTTTGAGAATTTGTAGCGTTTGAACCTACTGTCACCTTCTTAAATGTCAATAAAAGCGCATGCACACTAGAAGGTAAGCTATAGCTTCAAATTTTGAGGATTAGGTTCTTTTGGGAGACGTATAAAGATCATTGTAATGCATCATTGTCTGTGCACTCATTCATTGAAGCTTTAAATACCTTATTATACTGAATAAGACCTCCATAACAAGACTAATTCCCAGCAGATCCTAACAAAACATTAGACTCGTTAAGTTCAGTAATCTTATAGTTTCTGAGGTTTGCATATATGAACAGTATGTCTAAAGTGCAAAAACTAAAACTTTTTAAGGAGAAGGCATGAAAATTTCGAAATGAAAACATGGCTTGAATTGAACCGGCATTGATTAGAATGAGTAAACAACTGGGCCAAGTGTTTAATTTGTTTTCGTTTCGCTCGCCGACTTAAGTAAGTCTTATTGCCCAGTTTAATTTGGCACACTTCAATCCCCAATCCCACTCCAACTGCAATAAAAAATAATCCACAAATGATCTCCACCAGCAGCTTGATTATAATTTATTATCTTGCCTGAGATTGGCAAACACTCTGGTTTATCAGCTGACTTGGATCTTTTTCCTCATTTTATATCCATGACTTGGCACTTGTCATGAAGTGAATTGTAATCTCTGCATGATGGTTGCCGGTGAAAGCATTATAATCGCATTTTTACAAAAACGAAATTCAAATCGCACAAGTTTTTGCTTTTCTTTGCCATCCCCCCCTAACACCACCCCCTCCTCCACCCAAAAAAAAGAGGAAAAAACACAAAAACAAAACCGATTTTCTTTCACTTTCGAGAAAACAGAGATTAAAACCGAAACGAATACGGGTTTGGGTTACGGTTACTGTTTTGGCCGATCGTTTTTTTCCGGTTACGGTTATATTACGGTTGTGGAATATCGGTTACGGTACTGGTTACGGTTATTAACCTCATTCTGTTTCGGGTTTAGGTTACGGTTACGGTTATTAGTATAAAATATCAATTTGACAATTCATGCAGACAAAATTGGGGACTCATTATAAATTCTACTCCTGAATACGAACGCTCCACGCTTATTTGTGTGGGTGGTACTGCTAGCAAAACTTTTGATAATTCAAAAAAATCTGGAAATATTGTTTAATTTCCGATTATTTTTAATTAGAACTTTTGAAAATCTCCGACCAACTTGGACTTGGACTGTTTTCCCCTGATAATTCAATCAAATTATGGTTATCCAACAATTTAATACAGCTAACTTTCTGCTCGACAGATAAAGACACATTATGTCTCGGATCAAGAAATATTGCTCATAGGTAAGCATCATTCTCGAACAGACTTGGTTCTCTAAACTCTAATTCGTGAAACTATAGATTGGTCAATGCTGAGTTGTTCTTTATTTCAAATTAACATTGAATCCAGATAGAACCTAAGGTTACAGAAAAAATCAGAATTAGCTGATGCCAAATTTGAGCCGAAGTCGTACATTTTTGAATCGACTAAACTAGCCCGCATCCAGTTTAATATCTCATACATATGTATATGGAAAGACGAGGAGGGTAAAGATTTTGGTTAGCTGCACTCACTCTTTCTCGTCACTCATGTTTTTATGCAAGCGCGAACTTATGGTTGTGTGAATCGCTGAACACTGAATTGCACTGAAAGTTTTAGTCTGTAGTTTGGAGAGAGCTCGCTTGCTCACTTATACAACCACACTTTTCTGTCCTCTACATTATCCCGGCACTGATTTACGTTTATAGAAATTTGTATTAGTAGAGGAAAACCGAAATTAACCCGTATATTTGTTTCTGTTTCGGTTTTGATAACCGGTTATGGTAATAAAGGTTATAGGGTTACGGTTATAAGAAAACATTTTTTTTCGGTTACGGTTACGGTTTCGGTTACAAATTTTAAAGTGTTTTAAGCGGTTAAGGGTTACGGTTTCGGTTACGGTTTTAATCTCTGCTTAAACCTCTAATATTCTAAATAAGGTTTGGTCCGGAAGTTCGAAAACGTCGTAAAGCCTAATGTTGGGTTCCCAGTCCCTTTCTTTAACTTATCGAAGCTTAGGTTTTCGTTTGAGCCTTGATATATAGCTTATTAGTTAGAAGATTGGAGTACAACTTTAGTGCCCAGCACGTACTTCTCTTCTTCTCTATCGATCTCCCTTACTGTTAGCTTTGTTGATCTCTTCTGACCGTTAAGTACTATTTTCAATTAATCTGATTCGAGCTGATTTCCTTTCAAAAGCACGATCCTCTTCCGTATAAAGTGCTGTGTCATTTCAGTGTCGCTTTGCATTTGAGACCTTGACCTCTTCATGGCATCTTCACAAATATCGAACTGTTAATGATCATCTTTTTGTATAAATCGCACATAAAGTTTACATTAATCAATAATTTACCTTTGAAAATGGAAATTTGCCATTTTTGCCATTAAAATTTGGAAAACAAATGGAATGACCGCCTACTGCGCCACTTGCGGTTGAACTGTAATTGCTGTGGCCACCTTTTGAGTATTCTTCGACTTTGCATAGCAATTACCAACAGACCCACAGAGAGAAGTATCCAATTTGGTCTCTCCGTTTACAAGTTTTAAGCCACCGCACAAACTACGATCCATTTTTATAAAAATTAATTATAATATAACATAATCGTGCCACTGTAACCAAAAAAAAAAAAAAAACTCCAATCTTGCTGCTGCGTTTGCTAAATCTAAATTATGCGCGCACCCGAGTGAAAGTAACGTAGCAAGCGAAGCTTCAAATAAGTCGCAGCCACACTCAGAGCGGCATTCTTGTGGGAGAGCTTTCCTTTGCTCTGTCTCTCTCTCTTTTTCTCACTCTCTTTCATTTGGTTGGCTGACTGGCCCTTATGCAATGCACGCGTTTTTAAACGCCATGTAATCGTCGTGTAATTTGGCGCCGCAAACTCAACTCCCATATAAACTCTCACGCAGTTTGCAGACACTTCCTCATAGTTGAAAGCTTTTTGCGCCAATTTACAATTTATGCCATTTGTTGCTGTTTTTGTTTAGTTGTTATGGCTTGCGCAATAATTAATTTCCACATTTTTGGACTTTCGATTTCGTTTTGATTTTGTTGTTTGTCACCAAGCAGCGCTAGCACCGTGGGCGAACTAACTGTAGTTATGGTCATATTTAAAATCTACTTTAAGCCGCTCACGCAACTGTTGTCCATTGTCAAATGGAATGGTGGGGAGAGTGGGTGCTGGGTGCTGGGGCCTTTGACTCATTTGCTGCTGCTTCTGTTTTGCTTACTTCTATTTTGTTGTTGTTGTACAGAGTTATTGTTTGAACTTGACATTGAATTTTGGTTTTTAATTGCATATTGTTATTGTTATTATTATTGTTATTGTTTTTCGTTCGCTCTTGTATCTGGCATGGCATGGCGCTTAAAGCTTTTTCCCATGCGGAAGCCATAATTTTGAAACTTAATTGAGAGCAAACTGTGTGATTTGACAAAGGAAATGGAGAGCTGCATCTATGCAGCAGGCTGCTGTGTATAATTAATTAAGTCAACTTTATAGTTTGATAATTATTAAGGAAATGGAATTAAAACTTTGTTAGTTAGTGCCTATAAACAAGGGCAGTTTGAGTTTCTTGAAAGTGGAATTAGATTTGGTATAAATAAAGGAGAGAGAATTTACAAAATCACTTTTCAATCAATTTTGATGGTATTTCTTAATAGATTAACCAAAAAAATTACAACTTACATTCGACCACATTCAAAATGTGAAGCAAATTGGTTGGCCAATGGCCACTAGATTGCCTACAGCCAAATCCCTATTGATTACCACAAAGCTGTCCTTCAAACATCCCCGAGGCGCTTAGTACGGAACTTGCGAATGTGGCTCAAATTTTTGAATTTGAAGCACACCACATCCTAGGGCTGTTGCTTCATACGATTTTGCCAGTAAACTTGCGATAACGTTTGACTTTGATTAATTCAGCCCAAGGATTACCTTTTATGCTCCTCCGGTCTGGAACCAGTAAAGTGTCGAACTAAACCTAAACAAACTACATGTCCAAATTTAAATTCAAACTAATTAGTGAAATATGCTTCAAAATTCTTTTAAACGGTTTGAACTGGTTCAGAATATCTAAAATCAGTAAACTGTCTTATTCCATATTACCCACTAAAGCACCAAAATTTCAAGGCCATAGCTTAAATTTTTTGTGAGATATGGTTTAAAACTTCTTTCACTTAACTAATTTCTGAGATATGGCTTCCAACCACTTTTAAGCCGGTTCGAACTGATTTGAAACCTGGATGTAAGTAAAAATAGATCGAAATCCAACTGTTCTGTCTTCTTTGGTGCACATTCACCCCCAGCACTCCACGTCTTTGACGGTTTCTTGGTCTGTAGTAAGTTGTGATGGATACATGTTTTGTAAACAGTTACAAAATGGGGCTAAAAATCGTTCGGATTGGGGTTTTACATCGTCATACACTCCTTTGACTAAGGTTACAACCGAGTGTCGGCAAACGCCGCAAATGTGATGGACCCGGTTCAGTTGAGATGCCTACAGCCTCTCACCAACTCACGCACTTTCATTTTCCCTGGATTTTATCGTGAGTTTTACAGAAAAGAAGTTTGTTTTAACTAATAAGATAACGAGAAGGTTAGCTTACCTTGTCTTTGCCGAAGTTTTTATACCCTTGCAAATGTTTTAATACATCAGAGTTTAAGAACGCCAGCATTAAAACAAACAATTTTTCTAAATAAAACCCACTTTTCGACCGGTAGTTTCTATGGCAGCTATAAGATATAGTCATCCGATTTTGACCAAAACTTCCAAATCTATGTGAAAGCGTATAAAATTAATAATCGCTGAACTCAGGAGACTTTACCATTAAAAACAAAAAAAATTTTTCACAAAGACCCACTTTTCGACCTATAGTTCGTATAGCAGCCATAAAATATAGTCATCCGATTCGGTCGGTACGGACATATAAGCAGTGTGCAGGAAAAGGAAGACTCTGTGCAATGTTTTAGCTCGATAGCTTTAAAACTGAGAGACTAGTTTGCGTAGAAACAGACAGACGGACAAAGCTCAATCGACTCAGATCGTCACCCTGATCGAGAATATATATAGTTTATAGGGTCGGAAATGAATATTTCTATGCGTTGCAAACTTCTGGGCAAAATTATAATACCCTTTGCAAGGGTATAAAAACAGAACGTTCTCCAAAGTTTTTAACACAAACGTAAGTAGCCACTTGGCTACAAACGGTGCGATAGCGTAATGTGCTAACACGCCATTCCAAACGTTGGTTGTTGAGTGCAATAATTGCTGGGTTCGATTTGGATTTCTTTTAAAAGACTGACTGAAATAAATCGAGTCAGAAGTCAGGTGGTGTGAATCACTGAAGTTGTTGTACAGCGATATCTTTGGTCCTATGGAATGTAGGAACAATTATTCAAAGAGATATGTACTCTAATCCGAAGAACCACAATCGGAGGTGCCACAGAAATCTCTAGAGATTTTGCCGACGGTTGGTTTGTAAATCTCTCGAAAACTTCGTTGGTGCCACAGAACTTCTGGAGATTTCATTTTCTAATTAGAAATCTAGTTGGAACACCAGGTGTTCCAATTGATGTTCCATCTCCAAAAACAGGGTTAAATCTCTCGCCAAAAAATGTCCCTTATTTTAGATGTGGGTTAATTTAATGATTAACTGGAAATTTTTTCATTGTATAATATTATATGTTTTACCACCCATTTTAAATAATTGAATTTTGAGTCGCATTCTCCACCAGTATAATGCAAAATTTAAAAATTTTGCGCCAAACATGAGGTATTAGTTTCCATCCCTTAATCCGCCAGCTGTCATGTAAAGGGCGCCACTTCGACAAAAGGCGCTTGTGAGAACAGAGCTTTGCAAAATCTCCTAACAAAACATTAGAGGTTTGAACCCAACCAAAAGAAATTTCTGTGGCACTAGATACGATGGAATTCGGTTGGACTTTGGTTGGAAGAGTTTTCTGTGGCACCCCTGGGACCAAAATAAATTAATTTTTTTTCAGTTGAGCTTTTAAAATGCGTGCTTGAAGTACTGTAAAAAGAGAAAACCCGTTCTTACTCTGTTTTTGATAACGTTTGTGCTCATTTTATGCGCAGGACGTTCAAGTGGCCCATACTTCACTAAGCCGAGGCTTGTTTCGCGCAACCTGACACGAAATCAGCCCACCTTTCGCCCAACCAACCGAAAGGCGCAGACACGTGTGACACGGGTAAATAGGTTAAAATAGTAGTTTTCAAAGCAGAAAGTAAATTTTCAGAGTTGATTGTTTGTAAGAGTTTATTGTAATCAGCACAAAGGAAACAAAACACGGTTCATGCAAGGCATAATTAGTAATACAACGATTTAGTGATGGGGGGATAAAATTACGAGTAGGTCTAATAGGAACGTTGAGGTTAATTTGGCCAAACAACTCAGATAAGTCGATTTCACCATTAATTAGACTATGTATAAAGATTATTCCAAGCATAAAAGAAGTCAATATCTGAGTGATGGGGTAGGACTTCCCTATTTAGCGTTTCAAGGTATGTTTTGACCGGCTGCACAACATGTGGCCGAGCTTTGTCATGTTGCCAAATTACCTTGTCGTGTCTTTAATCGTACTCTGGCCGTTTTGGCTACAATGCTCGTCTCAAATGCATCTATTGAGTTAGGTAGAGTTGCCCTGAGATGGTTTCACCCGGTTGTAGCAGCTCATGGTATACCACGCCCATTTGGTCCCACCAAATACAGAGCATGACCTTGCCACTGTGAATGTTCGGCTTTGGCAATGATTTTAGCGTATGATTTTTTGCTCTTGAAGTTTGCCCTTCAGCTGCGTTTTTTTTCAAATGAAAGCGGAAAAGTAAACTTCCTTCAAATAGTGCTTTGTTGGCACAATAGTTGACATATTCGGAGCAAACAAAAACTATGTTGTTTACACTTCAGCAAACCGACGCATACTGAAAAAGAAAACCCAATGCTGAGGCTTCAAAATGAAGTTGGTTGCAACATTGTCCGATTCGATTTGATACTAGCGACAGCATCTCCTAAGTTCTTGAGGTTGAATAGGTTGATAAGCGTCCCTATGGAAGCATCTAATTGCTTTGCGGAATTTTGAATTTTGGCAGATTTCGATCCTTCCCTTTGTGCATAATTAACTTACTCCAAGGAGAAACTCTGGTTTAGTTAACAAAAATCTGCACACTTATCAACAGATGCACGCAATGCGTAGCTAATGTCGATGGGCAGACGATTGTACAGTTGGGGGTAGTGGGAGGAGGAAGAAGGCAGTTTAATGCCAATGCAGCCATAGTCTGGGCCGTCTAATGTCAGATATTTTGCCAAAGCGTTGGTAGCTCAAGCGTGGCATTATAATTAGCCAAGTTAACAAGCGAAGCATTGCAAAAGCAACAACAACAACAACTGCACTAGGCGAAAATGCAGTTGCCGCTTGACGAAAGCTTTCTCTAATCTCCCATTTCCACCTTCGCTTTTCCAGGCTCGCGAGGAGCAGGCCCATCTGGAGATGAAGCATCGCAAGGAGGAGGATGATTTGTATCGCAAATTCGCTCGCAAGCGTGAGGAAGAAGATCGCAAGATCCAGAACGAATTCCAAGACGAATGGGAGCGTGAGCTGCAGCGCTTGACGCACAAATTCGAAAAGGAACTGGCCACCTCACGTCGCAGCCGGGACGAGGCCAATATGCTGACCCTGCGACATGAGCAGCAAAAGGAGGATCTGGAGAAGAACATGACCTTGCGTCGTAGCAAAAAGAAGGAGAGCATCACCCGCAAAATGCTGGAACACGAGCGATACGAAACAGCTGCCCTGGTGGACCGGCAATCCAGTGAAATGTTGGAGCTGATCAGTGCCCGCCGCTCCGAGTATATGCAAAGCGAGAGCATCTTCCTGGACGATGAGTTCAGTGAGGGAGCCGTGCCCGTGGAGTATCCATTGAATGCACCCATACCGGCACCGCCGGCGGTCAGCAAATTCCAAATCTATACGGATCCCATTGAATTCGAGGATGTGGATCGTATTGCCATTTCGGTGGCCCAAGAGGATCAGAAGACCTTCACAGATCTGGTGCGTCAGCTGGTGGGCCGTTGCACCACCGACATTGAGAAGGCCCGCACCATTTTCCGTTGGATTACGGTGAAGAATCTGAATGCCATGCACTTTGATGACGATCTGAGAGGTGACACGCCCATGGGACTGTTGCGTGGCATCAAATATGGCACCGAGAGTTATCATGTGCTGTTCAAGCGACTGTGCAGCTATGCGGGACTCCATTGTGTGGTCATCAAGGGCTATTCGAAGAGTGCCGGCTATCAGCCGGGTGTTAAATTTCAGGATTCCCGTTTCCGTAACTCATGGAATGCGGTCTATGTGGCTGGAGCCTGGCGTTTTGTGCAATGTAATTGGGGGGCACGACATTTGGTCAATGCCAAGGAGGCACCCAAGCAGGGACGCGGCAAGAATGACAGTCTACGGTGAGTGAATCCAAGGAGTCGTCGAAACACTAGGTCAAATACTCGATTTTGGGCAAGGTTTAAAGTCTGAAAGCAGGGAATAGGTACTTTAGGTCACCATTTGTAGGAAAATTTAGAATTGTGGAAGCATAATTCAGGTTTCAAGGAATGTGTATCGCCTAGGTCGAAATGCGTAGGAGTTTTTGTCAGACTGAGGTCAAACACTAATTTTTTTGGCAAGGTTGGCCCTCTTAAGCAACGAATAGGTGTTCTAAGTCCCATTTTTTGAATATTTAAGATTTATGGAAGCATTATACAGATTTCAAGGAATCCATATCGTCCATTTTCATTTGCCTGGGTCGAAATGCGTAGGAGTTATTATTAGATTCAGGTCAAACAGTCGTTTTTTGGCAAGTTTGGCCCTCCTAAGGCAACGATAAGGTGTTCTATGTCCCATTTTTTGAACATTTAGAATTGTAGAAACATTATACAGATTTTAAGGAATCCATATTGTCCATTTTCATTTGCCTGGGTCGAAATGCGTAGTTTGGACGGTACACCCTCTGAATTCCCCGAAAGGGTAGTTAAAGGTCACCTTTTTAGTAAGAGGAGGTTAGTTAAAGAATAAAACAGGTTCCAAGGAATCCATAACGTTAATTTTCATTTGCCTAGGTCGAAATGCGTAGGAGTTATTGTCTGAAGGTCCGAAAATTGGTACTTCAAGTCCATTTTTAGAAAAACTTAGTTTGTAGAAGTATAATAAAGGTTCCAAGGAATCCATATGGTTCATTTTTTTAACCTAGGTAAAAATTTGTCGAAGGATATTGTCAGATTCTGATCAAATACTCGATTTTTTCCAAGGTACACCCTCTAAAAAGAGAAGGGAAAGGTACTTTTAAGTCGCAACTTTAAGAAAATTTAGCTGGTTGAAGTATAATACAGGTTTCAGGAATCATATGCTATTTTCATGACTGGTTCGAAAGGTAGGAGTTATTGTCAGTTCCGTTTTTTTTTGGGATGATACACCCTCTGTCCCAGAAACGGTACTTTTAGTCCATTTTTAGAAAATAAAGTTAGTTAAAGAATATTATAGGTTTCAGGAAATCCATATCGTCTATTTTGGAATTTATTGAATCTTTTCTTAGAGAAACTAACAATAAGTTTTAAAATTTTAACTGGACGGTAGGTCTTTTCTCTAGGCGGATCGTGCTCAGGGGAAGATTGTGGTTCATTAGGTGGAAGCCTGGAATGTCGGTTTCAGGTGTATTTTAGTTTCGACCAATGGGATCCTTAGTCGTTTGATACACCTGGATGTACCATGCCCAGTGAGTGTTCTAAGAATTCTTGATGTGATCTTTAAAGAATTCAGCCCGCACAGGCATTTCCCCATACGGAGACATAAGCCAAGGCTTTAGGATGCTTTTGTACAGTAATACTTTTATGTTAGTTTTAAGGGAACGGCTAAATTAGCCAGTGAACTGTTGGCCTTTAGCTTTATTTGAAGTTTTTTCGAGTCTAGTGTTTCCAAGGTGTACCCAAGGTATACAACATCGTTTGATTGGGGTATCAAGGTAGCGTTTAGGGATATCTGGGATAGGTGTTTCAGTTGAGTGTAAACGACGTGTTGCACTGCTCATGATCTTATATAAGCCAGTTGGCCAGCCACCCCTCCACATAAGCTAGGTGGTTGCCAAAAGTCGATGCGATAATTGGACATCGTGATCTTGGATACCGGTCATCCCAAATTTGGAATTGTTTCGGTGGGAGTCTGCAGAAAAAACACGAACGCACCATTCATTCGCGGACAGAGAATACGTTGCTGACATAACTTATAAGAGTTGGTGAGTATTGGGGAACAGTATAAAAGACCGACGTATGGTACGGTTAACGTTATGGTTCGTGTTTGTCGAACATTGATGGAGATTAAGAGTACAATTGGAAGTAAGATCTTCTAAATACTTGATAAGCAAGGTAGTAGGCTTAGGGTCTATAGATAACGTAAGTTTTATCCCCGTTTCGGAATCATTATGATTGTAGATTTCTTCTACTGAGTTGGAAAGCATTCACATCGCAGTACAGCATTAAAGATTCTTGAGCTATATGAAATGGCAGGACTTGGAAGTTCCATGATCATTTTAGGCGTAATAAGATCATATCCTGGTGCTTTCTTAGGAATAAGCTAGTAAATTTTTTATTTCAAGAATGAACTTTGATAGGGCAAGTCGGTATTAGGAATCAATGGCAGTGCATTGCATTGGTGGGTTCGGCTGGAAAACATTTCTAGGGAAGGCGAAAACATTTGCCTTTTCTTTGTCGCTCGGGCCCACTTCCCCTGATCTCTCAAAGGCGTCTTAGCAGGAGTCCTATGCTAGTGCCTCCATAGGGGAATTTGGTGTTTGTGGGCGATAATTTTTCAATGTAGTCTATGGCTAACGCTCCTCTGCTTCGAGTGCTTTTGTGGAGTACGCGTTCTGATGTCGCAGGCGAGTCCCGCCCCTGGCGACCGATTGTTCGCCCCTTCTTGTTATCTGGGGCTATAAAAGTATAGAACAGGATCCAAGCAAACCATCTCGTTGATATTTGTTAACCTAGAACGAAATAAGTTGTTTTTTATCACTAGATTCAGGCAAAATATTCCTATATAGACTTTCCGAATGGTTTTCTGGGACCTGACACCACCTTTAAGCTAGTTTGTGGTTTGTAAAAATTAAAAACCGTTTCCAAGAAATGTAAAAGTTCCATTTTCAAGCTTTACACTTTGATACTTTACCCGTCAAATTGAAATCTTCAATATCTGAACTTCTTCTTCTTCTCTCTCCACAGCTATGAATACGACGATCATTATTTCCTCACCGATCCGCGTGAATTCATCTATGAGTTCTATCCACTTCAGGAGGAATGGCAACTATTGAAACGTCCCATTACTTTGCGTGAATTTGAGAATCTTCCGTTTGTTCGTTCGCTCTTCTTTCGCTATGGCCTGCATTTTGCCGATGAGGGTTACGGAGCTGTGGTCTTTACGGATGACACTGGAGCGGCCACTGTGCGCATTGCCATGCCCACGGATATGCAGAGTTGCCTGATCTTCCACTACAATCTAAAGTTTTACGACAGCGATGAGGAGCTCTCCTATGATGGTGTCTCTCTCAAGCGTTTTGTTATGCAATCGGTGATTGGAAACATTGTGGCCTTTCGAGTACATGCTCCCTGTTCGGGAGCCTTTTTGCTGGATATATTTGCCAATGCAGTAACGCCGCAGGAGTATCTGACGGGGGAGCCCATGAAGTTTAAGTCGGTGTGCAAGTTTAAGGTGGGTTGTTGGGGAAATGGTTGGCTTAAAACGTTGCTCTAATTGTAACTCGTTTACAGATTTGCTGCGAGGAGCTGCAAACGGTAATGGTTCCACTGCCGGACTGCGCCAGCGGTGAATGGGGACCCACAAAGGCTACTCGTCTGTTTGGACTCATACCCATTACACATCAGGCAAGTTTAACTTAAATTCTAACAAGTATTCCCTTTACTTATACATTTTTTTTCAGGATCCTTTGATATTTGCGGGACGCAGCTTGGATTTACAATTCCGCATGTCGCGACCGCTTACCGACTTCATGGCCACTTTGCACAAGAATGGCATTGAGGAGAAAAAGCTGGCCAAATATGTGACACACAGCACTTTGGATGACATTGTGACTTTCATCATCAAGTGGGTGGACTCTTAATTTGTTGATTACTTCATCATTACAATTCTCTCAATTTCAGTTTCCCCGAGGAGGGTCAGTATGGCCTGGATATTTACACGCGCGAATTGGGCGCCCCACAGCATCATCACAATAACAACAACTCCTCATCCTCATCGGGCGAGAAACATTTGCTGACGCATTGTTGTAAATATTTAATCAACTCATCCAAGCGAAATTGAAGCAGCGCCTCGAATCGTCTCGAGGGAGAGGAGCAGCAACAAAATGCAATATTAATTATAGCTAATAGTTAAGTTGGAACTAAAATCAAATATTAAATTGTGCAGGTGCTAAACAAAGCACCCCCGATCCCGATCCCGATCCAAGCGCAACATGTAAATACTCTAGATTCTAATCATTAGAACTTAACGAAACAAAACAAAACAGAAGAAACAAAACACAGTTAATTATTAATGCTTAATAATTTATTATATGTACAACGCAAAAACAACAAGTTTATATTTGATATATTTGAAATGTTTAATGTTTTTACAAAAATATTGAAAAAAAAAATATTAATGATAAATGTGAAGCAAATATTATGCATGCATATTATGAGTAAATAACTATTTTGCAAAAAAAAACTAAGACGATTTGTGTGATTTTATAAGAGGAAAGGTTCAAACTTTCTTAACTGGTTTACTTTGGGGTCCATTACTCTGTCGATGTAAACAAAATGCTCTAAATGAAAATGATTTGCTTCCTATACAGAAAAATATGCTCCGCTCTTGCTCCTGCTCTGAATGTGAAAAGAGCAGATCAGTAGCCGGAGCACAAAATCAAATCTGAAACACTATGCTCTGCTCCGTGCTGTCAATTTTGTCAATAGCACACAAAAACTACTATAAAAATACTCGGAGCAATCGGAGCAAAGCAGGCACAAAGCTTCTAGAGCTGCTTCCAATAGTGCTCAGTATAGCTGCTCCCGTAGTAGAATCTAGTAGAATCCAGCTTTAAAGGGGATTCTTTTCTGCACCCCAACATCCTTCACATGTTGGTAATTGTTCTTCGTTACTCTGCAAATCCTATTCTTCTGGACATTTTTAATTAAGAAAGAAAAAAAATAAATGACTTCATTTTTATAAAGGGTATTAAACGGGTCGAATCTCAGTAATAATGCAGAATACAAGGTTTGTGTCCATGATATTTCTTTCCAATTGAAATGGGGTTCGTGTCTAAGATATTCTTGAAATATAATCGAAGGTGTGTGTCCATGATATTTCTTTCCAATTGAAATGGGGTTCGCGTCTAAGATATTTAAGAAAAATAATCGAAGGTTTGTGTCCTAGATATGTACTTCAATTTCATTCAAGGTTTGTGTCTAAGATATTTCCCCAAAATAATTCAAAGGTTTGTATCCACGCTATTTTAGGTCAACTCTTATATGGTTCGTGCCCCTGATATTTTGCGTCAACATCAAAAGGTTTGCGTCCATGATATTTTGCGGACTTCACTTAAGGTTCGTGTCTAAGATATATATATTTGAGGGCCCCTAAAAGCAGGCAATGAAATTTTAGGCTGGTTATTAACATAGCATACTTTTGCAGTCAGAAACAAAATAAATATTAAGCGAACCCTGAAAGTATGCCAGGTAATGGTTGAAATTTCTCAAATTTCTCATTCCCGGCATCACTTGAACCAAAGATTTATTAATATGATAGATGACGCATGTGAAACAAAAAACGATTGTTTTTGGGAGCTGACATTGATAAATTTGTTCTTCCCCTTTTTTTTTTTTTTGGTTGTGTTAAAAAAATATTCAGCGGTGTCACAGAAATCTCTTCCAACCAAATTCCAACCCAAAACCAATTCTCGGTGTCACAGAAATCTCTTTCGGTTGGTTTCAAATCTCTCGTGTTTTGTCGGGAGATTTAGCTAAATTCACCAACCAAACAATTTCGATATGCAAAATTAGTTTTGGAAATGTGAACAACATTATTTTTCTGGATAGGTTGCATCAAATTAATTAAATATTTTATTTGTTTTAATATTAAAATTTGTGTTTCAATAAAAACTCTCCTAATGCTGCGTAACAATTAAAACCTGCCAACCACAGCGCCCTCAAGTTATGGAGTCGCCATCTGTGTACCAACATTGGCACCAACAAGGGCTTAGAGTTGTCAAGTTATATTTTATGATTGGCGCAAAAATATTTTTTAAATTCTGCATCTTATGTTTTTGGAGAATATGACTTAAATTTGAATTATAATTTAAAAATGCATCATAAAACATATAACACTATCAAAAAATTGCATTTAAACATCAAATTAACTCATAACTAGAAGATGGGAAATTTTTTTGTGAGAAAGGGCAACCCTGTTAACAGATTGGATAGAAATGTCCCATTAGCATGGACACAAACCTTCCAACTCGATTTTCATATAAGAAAACGAAATCTTTAAGTTCTGGGACACCGAAGGGATTTTTCGAGCGTTTTGCAAAATACTCACCCCAAAAACCGATGACACTCCCCTCATTGTACTTATTATTTCTTTCCAATTGAAATGGGTTTCGTGTCTAAGATATTCTTGAAATATAATCGAAGGTGTGTGTCCATGATATTTCTTTCCAATTGAAATGGGGTTCGCGTCTAAGATATTTAAGAAAATTTCTCAAGGTTTTATTTCATCTCATTCCGTTATCACTTAAACCCCTAAACCGATGGACACTCCCCACCAAATTTTCTTTATATTGTACTTTATTTGTTCATTGTTCTTATTATACAAAGTTTCTTTTTGTTTTTAAGGTTGACTTATCCTCTCCAGGCCAAAAAACATGGGACAAGCGGTTGGAGAGTGTGCAGACATAGATAGACGTAATAGATATTCCAGTTTGTATTTTTCTTTTTGGGGTTGATGGGGGGAATTATTACTTAAAATTAAGAAGGAAATTGTAAAGTTCCTTTCATATTTTTTTTTTTTTTTGGGGGGGAGGCAGGCTCCTCTTCTCCTCCCTCTCTCTCTCACTATTCAAGTAAGTTTAATGTTTAACGCGAAACGCAGCACATCTCGATGGTTATAGTTGTTTTAGTTGTTATTGTTAAAGTTGTTTTTGCCCACTTAAATGTTTCGCCTGCCGTTCTCGTGCACGCTGCAATGGAACAGAAAGTGGAGACGATGGCGCCAGGCCAAAGGAAGGCATTAATTAATGAACTTTTTTAATGAGCAGCAGATACAGAGAGTTTGAATGTGGGTGGGGGTTGGGGTTGGGGGATGGGGCATAGCGAGGATGAGTTGAACCGTAACACATTTTTAGTAAAGGATTCTTTATGTTCTTGCTGTTGTTGTTGTTGTTGTTAACCACCGAAATGAAGAGCACAAATGCACGCCATAAGAAGACAAGGGATTTATTGTTATTAACAAAGACCAAACAACAAAATCACTAGTCTTCCATACGGAATGCATTCCCAGGAGATAGCAGGTGGTTAGTGGCAGAGATGTGTGAAGTTAACCAGGTTAATGCGCACCGGGGGAGGATGGGTGTGAGTACATGTGGGTGTGTGTGTGTGAATGGGTTAATTAAATGAGAAGGATTTGAGTGCATACTTGATTGGATCTTTGCTTAGTCTGTTTGCGACACCAACCTCTGTTGCAGCAGATACTGGGCCATTTGTATTTGCTTGGGCGTGCCCGAGATGGTAATGATGCGATCATTTGAATTGGGCAGGGGCTCATCAATGGTGATATATGCACTAGACTCATTACGAATGCGTCGTATGCGACCGCCGCCCTTGCCAATGATGGCGCCAGCCAACTGAAAAAGAGTTTAGGATTAAATGGTTGTCATTTCAATCATTTGCTATTCAACTCACCTCCTTTGGAATGGTGACCTGTGTGCTGTTGTTGGGATCATGTCCCTGCGGTACATTGGTCGGCGTATTCGATCCACCGCCATTGGCACCGCCGCCAGTGTTGCTGCCGCTGCTGGCATTGAAGCCACCCGAACCGTTGTTAGCACCCACCAAAGACGGCACACCGCTGCTGCTCACATTGCCATTGCCCAGGCTGTTGTTGCCGCCGCCCTGGTTCTGACCAAAACTGGCCAAACTGGGCAGAGTGGTGCCACCGCCTGCGGCGCTTTGGTTCTGGCTAAAGTTGCCCAAAGCTGGGCAGAGTATTGCTGCCCTGTTGCTGACCAAAGCTGCCGCTGTTGCTGCCAAAATCATTGGGTCCACTGCTGCCACCTCCAAAGCCATTATTGCCAAAGTTGTTGCCACCCGCCGCCGCCGCCACCACCACCGAAGGGCCCACCGCCTCCGCCAAAGTTATTGCCACCAAATCCACCCGAGCTGCCTCCACCGCCGCCGCCATTGTTGCCAAATCCATCTACATCACCGCCACCGCCATTGGCCCAGGGATTGATGAAGGGATTATCGCGTTGTCCCATGCCACCACCAGCAGCCCCGCCACCGCCAAAGCGATCATTGCCACGTCCTCCACCGCCTCGGCCACCGCCGTTGCCAAATCCACCGCCTGCTCCACCGTTGCCACCGCCGCCACCTGCTCCACCGTTGCGATTATTGCCCCGCTGGCTGGGACGAGTGCTGCCGGTGCCTGTGCCATAGCCGCCATATTCATCCGCATAAACGCGATCAAAGTTCGTGGGATCATAGTATTGTACGGCCCCCTTAATGGGGGTGTCCCGGGTAAGAGTGATCACCTCACGCACGGCATCAATGACCTGATTCTGCTTGCCCACCGCCTGAACCACACGATCTGTGCTCTGTGGCGCCACATTGGAGAAGACCTTCAGGAAACGACAGCCGATGCGCTGCAAAGGAAAGGAGAGAGAAAAGGCAAAGATTAG
>JAEIFU010000878.1:0-92031 GCA_018904235.1 Lordiphosa stackelbergi
AAATGCAAAATTAGAGCGCTCATAACTCACCCAAAAAAAACGAGAGAAAAAAATTCCCGTATGCATATACAATTCTTTTATTTTCATTCAGAATATCCACACACAATGAGTTTTAAAATCTATGATTTTCCAAATTCCAACTGGACAGACTGTAACAGCATATACAACCCCCCCTTGTATGTGTCAAACATTCCTTTCAATTTGCTAAGTGAACAACTACCAAAAAAAAAATAAAAAAATAAAAAAGTGGAAAGCTTAAATTATAAGTATATGTCATAGCAATAGACGATCCCTCCCTCCCCTCCCTCAAGAAACAAAAAGACCCCCCTTAAGAAAAAAAAACCAAAAAACCAAACACACTTTACTATTTACCACAATATGCATACCAAAACAAAAACCAAAAACATTATATATGAATGTAATACGCAAAACGAGAGTTGAGGAATTCCTGACAATTCCTCAACTATATATATACTAACTTTATATGATTAACTAATTCCAATTAGCCATGTCTCGGTTTCGGTTCCCGGTTCCGTTTTCATTTCATTTCAATTTTGGTTATTTAGTTTGGTGTACAATTTTTGGAATCTTCGAAAACGATTTTCTGGCCCCCACCCAAAATGGAAACACAACATAAAATTGTACATTTCGCACAAACAAAATTCCAAAGAAGAAAACAAAAACCAATATAAAAGATGGAGGAAAATTCAGTATTTGGCATATAAGCAAAATATAATTACATCAAATTTATATTTATGCGTAAAGGAAAAGAAAATGGTAAAACAAGAACAAAAAAAACACTAAACTACACAATATGACATTTTTAATCGAAAAAAAACAAAACAAAAAATATAATAAAAACAAAACTTATTTTATTGAAAATTATGTAAAATTTACTAACGAAAAAAAAACCAAAAACAAAAAAACACACAATAAAAGTATATTGTTTATTTTCATCTTTAAAAATAAAGTTTTAAAATCGTATAAAAATAGTAAAAGAAAACGAACATCATGCACACATGCAGCTGAAAGATGAACTGACGGCAGAGCCGAAAGCTTTACTGACAACAGAATTTGATTCAGCACATCTACAATTTTGAAGGTGCGCACACATGGGGCTGATCTGAGCTTTTAGCTTATACATTTTATTCTTGCTAGCAACATGGTATCTCCTCGATTGCGAAAATTTAAAAGTGCAGAGAAAATTAAAGCAAAGGAAAAAAATATGGGTTCACTAGATTTTTACTGTTAAAGAGACATTGGGCGAATTTCTTCATTTATGGGCCGTTAGAAGGCCGAAAAATACGTATTTTTATAAATTTATTGTGAAAAGGTATTTTATTTTAGGAAAAACTAAAGTATTGCTACATATAGTTTCAACATCTAAGTTTATAATGGCACCAATGATTTGTAAAAATATTGATCTGGTGTGCTCCCGCAGACGATCTCTTAAAGGTCTTAAAAAAAGGGTTTTGGTGACTTTGAAAATTTACCTGACCAGTCTTTATAAATATGCGAGTAACTTAGAAAATATTGGGCGGATTGACTTGAAATTTTCTGTATGTACATTAAGAATATGCGAAAAAAAAAAATCGATTTTATATAAATATATATTATTTAATAAAATTTTTTAAGTTTTATTCGTCACAATTCTATTGAAATAAATTTTAGCCCACAAAGGTGGGCTTAATGCAATTTCTCTTAATAATATTTTGCAGTTCATGATTGCTTTGTAACTGCCGCCGTTATTAAATACATCAGCGAGCAGAAATAAACAAGCATGTTTGTTCATTCAAACAAAGCTGAACTTACGGCTGAATTTAAATGTTCAATTAAGCGCATAGTGTGCGCACTTCCATGCACGTAGTGTGTTTGTTTTTCGAAAGCTTAAAGCTCTGCCTAAAGTTCGGCCGTCAGTTCATGTTTCAGCAGTATGTGTGCGCGGATTATATTGGTCTTTGGTTCGACCCTCAGGGGCCATACTTTACGTGACGAATACACACGCCGGCAACAAGGAAACCTTCGTTCGGAGGGCAAGAGTGGACAGAACACATATGAAGTTGTCAGGGGTGTCCAAGCCCATTCCCCAAGCCACGCGTTCGTTGTTGCTTGGCGCAAAGGAATAGCTGGCGCTTTCAGGGATTGTCCGGAAAGTAATAGGACTGATGTTTTTCCGCCGCGACTGTACTTCGGAACGTGCGCGCACACCGACTAGATTCGGTAAAGGGCGTTCCTAGCTAACGAATAAGCGGCTGGTCAGTTGTCTCCGAGCACCTGGAGCGTCAGGACAGGCATTTTCGCTTGACGTGTTTCTGTGAGTGGTGCAAGCCGGCAAGAGGTATGCGATTAAATTCTGTATGAAACTCGGTAAATCTGCAACAGAGATGTTTGATATGATCAAGCAGGCTTACCCAGATGTTGCTTTAGCAAGAACTGGTCTGTTTCGGTGGCAGCAGGCCTTTTTGGAGGACCGGAAAGAGGTCGCCGATGAAGACCGTGCTGGAAGACCTTCGTCTTTGACAATCACCGACAATTTGACCGGTGTGCGCAAAATTTTGAACTCAGACCGTCGACTAAATATTCGTTTCATTGCCCAGATGTTATATTTACCAAAATCTGAGGTTCCTGACATTGTGGCGGAGCATTCGAACATGCGCAAGTGAAGTGAACATGAAAAGTGACTTCTTGTGAACAGCTGGCCAAGGCCGGCATCCCAACGCTACCGCTGCCGCCCTACAGCCCAGGGATTAAAGAATTGTAACAATTGGCCCAATAAATTTGTTTAAATCGACTCAGCCCAGTGGTGTAGATAGGGGTGATTAAAATGATCAATCCCCCCCCCATATTGAGTTTTCAAATCGAAATTAAAAGGAATGAAATCGAAGATGAACAAAGCAAATAATCTAAAAACTTGACCTAATTTTTTAAAATAAATAACACAGTCCAACTCTGTATTTGGTGCAGGTCTTTTTTTATCTGATTACGTTTATATTGATTACACTGAACAAAACTGTATCATGAGTCCTATTAGCTCTTGATTCTAAAATATCGCGAAAATACGAAAAAGTTGAATTTTTGGCACTCTAGGATTTATGGAGGCCACACTAGGCAAAAAGATGTGAGTTTATGAGCTATTTGCGATAAAGTACATATCGATGCATTTTGAAAAAATTAATCGCGCTATATAAATTCAGAGGAAAGTGTCTAATTTGGCCTTTAAATACAGACATCTTTCCATTTGTGGCATTTTTATCAAAATAAATCATCCCGTTTAAGAGTATTGGATAATTATTTTCACCATCTCAGCATATGGGCACACTTATGATCCAATTTTGTGATTTAAGCTAGGTACTAAGACACTCGAAATTTTTGCGGAGCGGAAATTGTTTGATAATTTGACAATATAGTGTGACCAAGCAACAGCATAAAATTCAGGTGTTATTTATTTTAGAAATTGGCGGTCTAATTCAAATAAAATTAAAGAGTTAAAAGAATTCATAAAGGCCACTGGGAGAAATTCAAAGGTCATAGCCAATGCCATGGTAAATTTCATGGATGCATTTTGTGTGTGGCTGGAGGTATAAGCAGTGTCCTTTATTATTGTATTGTATTGGTCTGCGTGAGCAGAACTTGACCCCTAAGATATGTATACTGCTATAGCGAATACCTAAAGGTAGTAACGGGAGCGGCTGGAGCAACGAAAACTACCACATAAAGCCGGAGGAAACACTCTATAATGTGCTATGGAGACTGCAAAGGCTCAGGTCTGTTTGGGAGTGGGCTGTGGAGGCTACGGAGGTTTGGACTCGGGTGGTGTGCACACATTGGAATGGCATACCAACTACAACACGGGGGAACATACCGAAAAAGATTCTCAGCCACAAGTTATGCAGCGGCCGGAGCTGCCCGTATCAAAATGTTTTATTGGCCAGATTCCATAAAAATGGTTTGCGACCTGCCCACTTTGATCAGCTCCACATGTTTGTCCAACTCGCAGCTCTGCAAATAATTGTAGTTTTGTTTTTGTAGTCTTCTTTGCCTTAACTTTTTCATTGCGTGCTTAATTTATATATATAATGTATATATATAATATTTTTAAAATAAAATTTTTTGAGTTGCCAGCGGCGCACATTTTCCATTACTCACCTTAGCAAAATGAATATCATTAACGATATTTTCTTTTTCGGGATTATATAACAGACCAACAGCCAGGAAGATTTTATGGATCCTATCTTTTTGTGACTTGGGAATCGTTTATAAAACATAAACTTGGCCAAATATCCTGGATAGTGCATTTTTTTCGCTCAAAATGAGGCAACTCGGCCTTCACGTCCCGCCACAGCCTTTCTATGTCTGGTGTGTGTGCTTGTGTAGAGGGATCCACAATATTTTTGGAATGGTTCACCGTTTGGTTTAGAAACCCCTAATCTTCCAGGCAATTGTAAGCTTTCCAGCAATCCGAAATGACTGTGGATCCGTCAGCTATATTTTCCTTAATTATTTTTAAGAGTGTTTCCTTTCCACGGTCTTCAACCGGAATTACGAAAAATTTGTGTACCGGACTCTCGTCCCAATCCACCAAAAATCCACTGATCCTCCACAACCCGAACAATTAATTTGAATTTAATTTGACACATTTCTCAAAACACAATTTGTTTTATTAGGTAAAACCAAGGCTGCAAACCTCTAAAATTTTGCAGAAGGTTCGGTTCAGGGGTTCGAACCCGTTGTAAATTCTAAGGTTCGGTTCGCGGACCGGTTCTCGGAACGCCTGAACCAAAGGTTTTGGTTCGAACCTCGGTTCGCTTGAACATAAATTAATAGTTTTTATTTATAAATAGTTACTTTTTCATATAATATTATTCTTCTTCTTCTTCAATAATGTAATTGTTGTAATAAAATTCATTAGCTGACACATCTTTTGAGAACTGTTTAGTTTAATTTAATAAGAACTGTATCTAGTAGGAGCTGTTCATCTATACCAGCTCTTAGATCAGAAAGATAAAACTTAAATGTTAAATAGGCCCGTTCCACTGATACTTGATTTGGAACAGCAAGTATAGTCAAGCAATATCTTCAAAGTCCTCGACTTTTTGACCTATCCAAATTTGTAAAACATTTGTCCATGTATAGATTTGTTTTAGGTCCGTTTTTCGTTGTGGTGTAAATTAGGGTTGTTGTTCGACCGTCTTCCCTTCCTGCAGTCGAAACACTTTTTTAGGTATTTTCCTACGCGTTTCAGCAAATATATTGGCTTTTTCAGGGAGTCTGTTTATTTTAATAAACATGAAACCCGTGTACATTTGTTCTCTTGGTGGTTTTTCTTAACGGTATATACAACATTATTTACAGATATAAAAGGTAATATGTGATTATCAGGACTGTTCTCAATCCCATTTCGGTTTTCGCAAATTTTGTGTGAAAGGTGGCAAAGAATTCTGTGGCTACTAATTGAATCCACTTGTCATTGAGCTGTCGGTCTCAACTGCTTAAAGAATTCCGAATTTACCTAAAGCGGATATGCTTACCATAGATATGAGAATCAACTTCCGCATAACCTAATTGACCTAGAGCTCAACATACAAACGTTTATTCGAAAACCGAAGTGGAATTGAGAACAGGCCTGTATGAGTTTCTTAAACTTCGTAATCAGCCGATGAATCATTTAATGTTAAGAAAAAACTCTTTTAAAGAATGTCTTCTTGGGGCTTCATCATTCTGTAATCTGCTGCTTTGCAACAATTTTGTTTGGTCAGAAGTTACCTAAGTTGGAAAACTTGGGTCTTGCTAGACATGAAAATCAAGCGTCATAAAAAAACACATAATAGTAATTGTGAATTCTGCAGCTTTAAAGAAGTTTTATAATTGGCTGCAGCATTAAACAGATATTTTGAGCTAAGTGCCATTGGAATGATTTTAACTGACGTTTAAAGAACTCTGAATGTAAAAACATTTAGGAATTAGTAAACCTTCGCACATTTTGTAGGCTGAGTTCCATCGCGTCACACAGTCTAGCACTAGTTTTTCATAAAGTGACCGTTCTCTGCTAAAGTCAAACTAACTACTAATTTTAGAGTGTGTAGCACAACGAACTGTAATTATAGAGTCCTCCAGGTAATCTATTGAGGTAATTGGGTCATCGTCCAAATCAAAAAATGCTTTTGATTCACATGAGCAACCTTCATCAACATTACATTCTTCACGGTTCCATTCCTTTTCTGCTCTGCAGTTGTCATTCAAAAGTATAAATCTGAACTAGAGAAATGTCGTAGGATTACAAAACTTCTTCAATAATACAAGTCAAATTACAAGAAATTTTTATATATGTCCCTGTATGTGTCGTTGGAAAAACTACTTAATTTGCCAAACCGAACCTAATTTTTCGAAAAAGTGGTCCGGTTCGGGTTCAGGTTCGAGGAGTCAAAAATATTAGGGGTTCGGTTCATGGTCCGGTTTGTTGGACCCAACCCCAAACCGAACCGGTTCTTAGGGGTTCGGTTCAGGACCGGTTTTCAGCCTTGGGTAAAACATCAAATTTTCAAAATTCGTTTAAAAAGAAACCATGGATTCGGTTTTTTCTGCATGAAAATTCTTCATAATTCGCGATCTATCGAATGGAATTATTTTTGGAATTTTCTGAGAGTAGGCCGCTATACTAGACATTTACCGAACATTGTCCAAAATTTTGACTTTGCAAGCGTACAACAACGGTTTTTTTTAACCTACCCCAAAATGGGCCCCAGGGGTAAACCCTACCCGTAAATCGGGGATATTTTCTGAAAGATATATGAACTCTTTATATAGAGGAATGTTATTTGAAGAACTTTTTGATTAATCATTTAATCAGTTTTCGTTGTTTTAGTCCAAATATTTAAAAATTCTAAGGCTAAAGCTAAATTGCGCACTGATCTTTGCTCGTGAAAAAACATGGTTGCTTCAGTTCTTTTTATGATGATAGTTGTATCTTTCTTCTTTCCATAAAAAACCTTGGGTACCTAAAGAAAAAAACTGAGTGGAGCCTATGTTCCGCCGGATGGTTCGGAAAGTTGCGTTCAACGCGTAGCATTTGAACGAACTTGTTTCAGATTAATATCGATAGTTTTTCCATCCCTTTAATGGCAAAATGACCAGCCAAATTTGGTATTTCGCCGTCTGCCCCTCCGGTCACACTAGTTTCGCACATTACGCAAATGTTTATTAGAAAAATGTCGCTGCTCTCGTCATTTGCCAGGTAAATAGCTTAAAAATCTACTTGTTAAATGAAAACACACTCGAACTTTCGTCTCACTGCAGATTAAGTGTTCAAAATAGCGCTCTAGCCGCACGTTTCTTGCACACAACGCCAGTTCTGTGCGCCGAACCGTTGAAAAAGAAGAAGAAGCTGGATCCACAAATCATTAAACAACGTGAAGACCGCAAAAAAAAGAAGATTGAAAAGCAAATACGCAGGCTGGAGAAGAATGCAAGACAACTGAAGCCGGTGGATGAGCTGGAGGTGCCACTGGAGCTGATTGATGAAATGGAGTAAGCAGCCAAACAAAGTTCTATGGAGTTTTGTTAACTCATATGCTACCTGATTTCAGCAAACGACAGCGTAAGCTAGAACCTTTGGGCAGTGCCGAGCTGGAGCAAAGGGCACTGTTGAAGAAACAATGGGCACGCCATAAACATGTGGAAAAGATGGCCAATTTCCAAATTATTGATCGTTTAATGCAGGCCCAAGACAAGGCTTTGGAGGAGCTAAGACAAGAGTCTGAGGAATTGTATCAGGCGGCCATTGAGTTGGATCCAAAGCTGTTGCCGGTGTCACTAAAGGGACCTGTGGCTACGCCTGCTATTAAAAATTATGCCAGTCCAGATGGCGACTATATACACCAGACCATGAAATGGGAATAATAATGGTGTGTTGGGGGGGAGTGGGAGGTGTGTGCACGCGTTAAGGTGTCGTATAATTAAGGTCAAAGATTGTTACATTGTTTAAATGAAAATATAGAAAATTAATTAATTGCCAATAGCTCTGATAAGAAGCTCCGCTAAAAACAAAATTGTTACAAATTCTGATGAATTATTTAGCAGTTTACAATCAAAATGTTTGGTCTAATTGCAGTTTGGATGCTGCTCTGCTCGGTCCAGGGATTGTAAGTAAAAATTCGATTTATAAAGAACTACAAAAAGTTAAACGCTATTTCCATTAGACCCTTTACACCCACACCTTGCAGTTTGACTGGGTCGAGGAGCATACCAAAAGAATGTACCGAAAGTTATCATCAAATTGGTAATGGAACTTGCCTTCGATATTATTGCAAAATCCGTATACGTCAGAATTGTGTAGAGAATCAAAAGGAAGATGTCTGCGAAGATGATTTAAAATGTGTTTGCGGCAAATGTCAGGGTTGTACAAATGATTTAAAGGAGTGCCATCAAGAACTGTGTCCCAAATACAAACATTTTTACTAAATTAGTCCAATTGCATCAAAAATTTGACTGCGTTTTAGTTGCATACTTTATTTTTAATCGAGAACAAGAATAAAGCAGTTGAAAAATGCAATTTAGCGTTGAACTTTTGCTTCCTTTTTTTTGTTGTAAATAAATAAAATGTTAGACATGAACCCTTCTCTCCTCTCCGCTTTGAGGGATTAGGCTGGAGTACTACTGGCATTAGTTTTGGCTGCGGCCTGCCGCTTTTTCACTCCCCAATTATAAACACGTGCCATATTCACTTCTGTTGTGGTTATTTGATCCCTGCAAATCATTAAAAAAAAGCGTAAAAATTTGTCTTTAAAATACATTTTCTTTCTCACCTTAAAAAGTCTTGGTCATGCTCCACGGTCTTTAGATTGCCCACAGCCGATGTAATATTTTGCTTAAGCAAGGCCTCGGCCTCTTCTAGCGGATATTCTAGCATTACGCTGGCTCCCAGCCACAAATAAACCGTTTTCGTGGGCGGCACCAGAGTCTTTATAAACACCTGATCACTGAGCAGGAACTGTGTCTCGCGCTCTTCATCCTCCTTGCGCAGCACATTCACCATTTCCAGTGAACGCTCCAAATCGGGTATTTGGGATTTCAGCTTGCGACGACGTGCCTCCAGATTATAGGCCATGAATCGATATTTGCCATGCTGCTCATCCAGACGCTGTAAGACCTTCTCACAGTTCTCATTCTCCGGCTGGGTCATAAATGTATCAATCTCCTCCTTTAATTATAAGGCAGGCAATGATTAATTCATGTTTCCAGGCACAGCTGGCGCCGCCGCCGCCGCCTTGCTTTAGGTTAGAAACGACAAGGCAGAGGCAGCTGCCGTTTACTTACCAAAAATACTGCTTCTGGTATGCCAGCAAAGGTTTTTTGATTTTCCGGCAGCTTAGGCATTTCCACAGAGTCCATAATGCCAGTCATTGTGTTGGATTTTATAATATTTAAAGGCTGAAATTAAGAATTTATTCACCAGCAGGTTGTAGCTCAGCAGCAAAAGTCGATAACTAATTATGAGTAATCGATTACAAAAAAGCAATATAACGTTACGTTTGGTGTTTACACGGTGCAGTCATTGGGAATTACAATTTGTGATTATGAAATTCACTTGAAAACTTCCTATGTATGTCCAATAGCCTGATTCTTCACTGACACATTTATGTACAATGGATGCCAAATGTACGTATTTTTGACAATGCGTTACCCTATATACATTTTGTTACCCAATTTTCTACATTCGGAATAAATATTGCCATTCGCCCCAAAACCTATGAGTATTTTGCCTAAGTGTACTACTACCAAATGTGTCAGTGGAATCAGGTTACAAAAGTAAAGCGTAGAGTTTTGAATAAAAGTAACAACTAGCAGGTACCCGGCGTGCTTTGTCACCGGCCCTTTTGAATTTTAAACACAAAACGAAGAAGTGACGCTTACTTGTCAAATGCCATCAATTCAATCATCACCTAAACTTATAAAAACTGTTTTTAAAACTTCTCGATTTTCTGGTCTACACCTTCTATTTACCCGTCTTCATGTCCATCTAACTTCATATAAGAATATTTGCAAATGTTCAAATTACCTTAAACCGATTGACCGACTCCTCCTATTTACCCGGCGTTAATTGCCAACTTTTAAATATTCATGAAAATCAGAACTAATCATAAAATATTGTATATTTAGGGATTTTTCAGAACGCTTGATCTTGACCCGTTAAAGTACCTACTTTATAGTCTAACTCATATATAAATATTGAAAATTTCGGGAATCTTTGGACCGTTTGATTTGACCATATACGTGTCCACGATTGCCATCTGATAATTCTTAACGATTCCCATAATTCACGAACCTTTGTAAATTTCGCGAAAATCTAATCTAAGCTCAAATGAAAATTTTTGAAATTTCGCGATTTTTTTTTTCGGTCTGTATATAATATAGAGAGAGGCAGAGAGCAAAGTTAAAGGTTGCTTTGCGACCTCTATTCAATGTGATCGCGCCAGAGCGGATGTTGTCTGACACAGGCAAACGGGGGACCGATTTTTCCGACCACTGTTATTTTCTTAAAAGTTGTATACTGGTACTTCACATGGCTGCCAAGATCGTCTCAAGATACTGCATCGTTCCCAGCACAAAGAAGTTCAAATGATATTAAGTCCTTTCTTAACATATAATATTACATTCATATTGTCTTTTATATATATTGTTAAATTTATTGAATTTAAATACGAGAAAATAAAAACATGTAGATTAGCATTAAATGACGAATTAGAAAACTTAAATTCTTCGTTTAAGTTTTTTCTATAAAGTATTGCTTGCTCTATGTAATTTGCTAGTTTTTACCAATTTTCATCATCTCTTCCATTTAAAATATCTATAATCTCCACCTCAGTTAAATGTGTCTTTTTGAAGTATCTCCATCTGAATTCGCGCAGCACTGGGCATCTTCCGATGAAATGTAGCATCGTCTCATCTTCATTGAGGTTACACAGGTTGCATTGTCTGGACCGGGTACTGTTAAAAGAGTTTCCCTTGACCAAAGAAGGCCTCCGCGAGCCTTTATAATCCAGAATATTTTCTTGAGTGGGAAATTTTCACAGCTGAATTCAGATCCCCTGTTATAATCAATGTGCTTGTAAATCCTAGTTTCGCTGACTCGTGCACTATCAATTAAATGATTTGACCTGTTAAGTTTCATTTGTGTTAGTATATCAACACAAATATTGAGCCATTCTGTATGATCATCAGGCAGTTGGATATTAAAAGCTTGAAGGTGCATAGCTAGGTCGTTGTACCAATAATTTTTCTCTCTTCTGATTAAATTTGACTGAATGTGGGTGGGTTCAAATTCAAATAGAGTCTTGGTTATGTATCTAAGGTGCAAATTATATGTGTAAAAAAATGCCTTTTCTACTCCAGTTCAAGGTTCAGCTTACAGTTAGGGGTATTCGCAGGTAACCTCAGTAATTTCTTGTTTGGCCTCTCGGGTTTTTTTCGCTAAAATGCTTGTTGAAAGTCAGGCTTGGTGTAAAAATAATTTCTAAGTACTTGTGTTCGTTTACAACTTTTATTGGGTTTCCTTAGGTCCATAGGTCCATTTTTCGTCATTCTTTTAATAATTTGATTATGTTTATCCGTCTACATTGGCTTCATGTTAAACAATTACCAACGCCTGCGCTTTATTAAATATTCAAATGAAAATTTGGCAAATTTCGCGGTTTGGTCTTCAATTAAGCTTTTTTCTGTTTATTCTGTTCGACAAATCTAGTAGAATTCCCTTCATTTTCAACCGTACTATGACAACTACATGAAGTTTGATGCATCGTGTAAATCCCGATTGGCGGTTTTTGATCTACACGTCTTATAGATGCGTCTTCAGTTGGCATTTATCCAAACTTCATAATAATCTTAGGTCTTGTGAAAATTTTGGCATATTTTGCGATTTTTTGACCATTGGGTCAACACCTTTCATTTACCAACTCCTGCATTGTCATCTAATCATCAATCGCTTTAACCCTCTAATGCATGAACATCTTTCCAATAAAGAAAAAAATGTTTGTATGCAAACATATGTTTGTTTGGGATATTATAATATATATTTGGACAGAAATATTTTTTTGGATATATAGTTCAGGGAAGAAAAATGAAGCCATATATGGCTCTATATGCATTCAGTACATTTCAAGGAAAAGAATGGTATGCCATATATATATATGGCTCTCTATGCATATATCTTACTCTGTGTGAAAGCTAGTGAAACAGTTTCTTTTGTCATTGTAGCACAAAAATACATTACATTTGTCACAATAAGTGTAGGAACGAAATGAACAATCAGTTGGACTAACTTGTCTATTCTTCATCCATTGGAAAAATTTTAAAAAGTCGGCTGGCATCTCCAATTTATCAATAAATCTTAGAAGATTGGTACTTCCTTGAAATGAAAAGATCTCATTTGAATACGGTGGCAAGTGACTTTCCTTTCAAATCGGTGCTCTTGCCTGTCACAGTGGTCAACTGAACCACTCTCATCGGTCTCCGGTATATTCACATTTTCCAGTTCAACCTTTTGATTTCTAACAACTTTTTCATCGGTATCGTATGTATAGTCGTCATCACTTTGAAGCGGATCATCGATTTTAATGACATATTGGGCGTATTCAGCAGATAATTCCGATTTACGATTTGTGATTTAGGATTGCCGATTTTACCTGCTGAATACAGTGATTGCCGATTGGGATTGGAAAATATGACAATCATGTTTTCTGAATGTAAATCGAACAAAATGTATGATTGGTCAACGATTGCTGGATCAGCCTACCTTTGTTCAGACATTCATACGAAATTTTCAATTTAACAAATCCATAAATGTTGTGTGAGCGTTTCCCATTGCTAAAAAGTACTAAAGCCCCCGAACGTCTTAAAGTCTGCAATCAAATCAATTCAGCAGAGACTCATCAGCAATCGCAAATCGGTAATCGCTAATCGGAATTATCTGCTGAATAAGCCCATAAAATGATTGTACATTCGTTGCTAGAAAATTCAATTTTATATGTATATAGATAATATCATACACTGCATTACTGCATGAAGAGCCATATTTGGCTTCGGGAGTTTTCGCAAGAAATAGTATGTTTAATGTTTACCTCAAAGTCAAATTATATTTTTTTATGAAAGAAAACTTTATTTTCTTTTGGAAAAATTTATCTTTCAACAAAAACAATGTTTTTGTCGGTGCAATTTTAATTCGAAAATCAGCAAATTTCCATTTCGTTAACCCACGTGAGACGCTTGAACAAAACTAATAAAAACACGAAATAAAGCAATACAATAAAAATTTTCACATGGCACTCGAATAGAAAATAGTGCAAAGAGAATGATCGATAACAATCGATTTCGCTTAAGTACCGTTTTAACTAAATCAAAATTCATTAAAAATGAAAGCCATTTAAAATAATTTTGCAAATTTCGCGATTTTTTCTACCATTAGTTAAGATAGACTATGTTCAAGTCCAGGTTATCAACTATCTGAGCAAGGGCGTAGCCGGGGGGAGGGCAGCTGCCCCCCCTAAAATCATAGATTTTGCCCCGAAAAATATACTTTTTCATTTATAATTTAAGTTTTCGTCCATTATTTTGAATATTGTTTCTCATTTCATATCAAATGCATCTTGATCTACTCATTTAATGTTGAAAAATATAATTTAAGAAATATTTAAGAAAAGTTCAGGCTCAGCTGCCCCCACCTTTTCGAAAAACTGGCTACGCCCTTGTATCTGAGTGCCAAATTTCATCCGAATCCCTTTAACTATTTGTGCGTGAAACCATTCTCATAAACTATCTTATAATAATTTTGCAAATTTGGCGGTTTTTTCGTCCATTTAAAAAAAAATTATATAGCTTATGTTCAAGTCCAGGTAATCAACTAACTGAGTGCCAAATTTCATCCGAATCCTTGTTCGATAATAGTTTGCTGGATGAGAAATTACCTCATTCTTTCTATGTATTTCCCCATAAGAGATGAATACACATTCGGCAGGTCATCCGCTGCAAATGAGCAAATCACTAACAAGGATGATCTAGCAATTATTTTAAATTAGATTTTCTATCAATATGCAATCGAACTGCAGGATCTGCTGCTGTGTCAAGCTCAAGGAGAGTAGTGTAAAACGGCCTTTATTGAAAACCTACGACACTCATGAGTTGGGCAGGGCCAAGGCAAGCGTCGTGTTTCATTCTTTGTTTTAGAATGTTAAAATGCTGCAATATGTCTTTTATATGAATCCCGCAAAACCAGCTTTCGTGGCGGGACTACCAGGAGAATATGCTGTTTCACATGTGGAAGGCGAACTTTGATTTTCAATTTCTGACACAGCAGTCCAATCAGCTGTTCTCTGTGAGCGCGTTAGTGAAACAAGGCTCAGTGGAACAAGGGTATAAAAGGAATACTAAATTTCTATAACATTTTTGCAAATGGCTTACAAACAGAGCCATTTTGCTCTTTTATCACATTATTTCTTCAGAGTTTACACTTAATTACATTAAACATAACTTTTCACACATCCGATGACAGTGACTCAATCTTGTCAACCATCGCCGCCTTGGTGACTGACTTGGCCAGCTTCACCCGAAAATGATTATCCAGTATGTACCGCAACTGCGCTACCGTGCATTGAATTAAATGCTTATCCTTGATCAACTGCTCCACAAAGTCGTAGCTTTTAATTTGATCTTCATCAATTTTGGCCATCTTTGGTGCACTGCCACCCGCTCCATCTGTAGATTTTGCTGCTCGTTTCTTGGCCGGCTCCACTTCATTTCCAAAGATCTTCTCATAGTCGGGCAGAAACTTGGCTATGCGTTCATCCTGCACCGCAGGGTCTGGCAATTGAGTGAGACCCTCATCATCCGTTTTTATGTCCAGAGACAGAGCAAGCAAATTTGATTGCAGCATCTCCAGATTGGGATCATTGATGAGATTTGGCTGATATTCGACGCGCAACTTTTGGATGACTTTCTGAAATAAATCAACGCCCTCATCGCTGGCCGTATTGCCGGTGCTGTTCCAGTCACACATGTCGATGTGTCGTATGTGCTTGGCTTCTGGCAGATAAACAATCTTAAAAGCCATCGCCCGAGAGCAAGGAGCGATAGTTTTTGTCCTCCGATTTTTGGGCCGCCTCCACAGGCACCAGGGCCACATAGCGAGGCACCGATTTCTTTTTGCACATGAACAAACAGATGGCTATTTTCTCACGCTCCAGGCAGCGTTGCCAAAGGGCACGAAACAAACGCTTGGAGCCAATAATATTCTGATCATCGGGATACATAAAGTTCGAGGGTTTGCTGTAAATCACCTCCGGCAGGGATGAACGATGCTTGAAGCCCAGTAACATCATGCCAGGTGGATGCAAATTGCGCACTCGATTCAGCTGTTCGGTCGAGACGCGCACAACCTGTTCGCCCAGTTTGCACTCGTGCCAGCCACCCGTGCTCTTGATCTGATACTCGTGCGTAATCTCTTGCGTCTCTCCATCCTGCTGACGCACCATAATCAGGCGCTTCTTACGCAACACGCTGTTATCCCGACGCATAATGTGCACTTTGTGTGGATAGGCACGCCGCTGGAAGTAGTTGTAGTACTGCACGGATATGGAGAGATTGGGACCCAGCGAGAGTGTGAAATGTCCCAGACAGCGGCGCAGGAAATCCTGTTTAAGTTTACGATCAGCCAAGATTTCTCTTAATAACTGGGCATCGGGCACTTGAAAGGCATCCAGTTCAATGGCTGTAAAGAAGCAAAGGAAATCTGTGAAAAAGTCTAGGATTGAAGTTGAAGCTAATTGTAAGCAAATCCAAAACCGCGGACCAATAGCCACTTCACTTGGAGGCGGGTGAATGATTTGCCTTGCAATTTTACTCTACGAAGGACTTAAAACCTCAATGGCTATCACTTCATGCCATTCAGGGGAACAGCCTTCGCATCTAGAGTATTTCAAGTTGCCACTCACCTCGCGACAAAGTGATAAACTCCTTGTAAAACGGCTCATAGTCAAAGTCATCGATCATGGGAATCACATGAAACTCAAACTCTTTGCCCTCCAGATCGCTGGCCTTTTGCAGAGCCGACTGAAACTCATTGCTGGCCGTGGGATGTGGTGTCTCCTTATCCGTTATATACACAATCTTGGCATTGTTTAATTTTTTGCCACACTTCTCCAGCAGTTCAATGCACAATCGTATCATGGAGGCAAAACTTCCATGCTCCATTAAACCGTAATCCGTCTCGAACAGCTCCTCAGCCGACACCATAAACTGTAGATAATGTTCCACAATGGCTTTGGTCAGCTGGCGCAGGGGCAGAAAAACGGCGCAGTTGGAGGGCACCACTATATTCTCCAGGCAATTGGTTTCGAGCGGCAAGGGACTATGCTTGGTATTGGCAAACACCAGACCCATCAAATCCTTGTCATTCACCATCATCCCGGAGATAAAAGCACTGCGAATGAGTTTGAAGGCTTCCATGAGACGTTCGAGGCCGGCTAACTGAAGATTGGCATCCACCACAAAGAGTATGGCCTCGCGTCCATGGTAGTCACGTTTCATGGCAACATTCTCCTCATCCTCCGAGTCGTCGGTTAGCTGGACATCTACATCCGGATTCCAGGTGGACATCTTGCTGCCTTATTTCACAATCAACGCAAAGAAAAAGCGCAAAATGCGAAATACCTCAAACGATAGCGATAGTAGGGAAATGTTATCGGCTGCCATGATGCCAATTTAGCTATTTTTTAGCTAGATTAGTATGAAAGCCTGAGCGACAGTGGTGCAATTTTTCTTACCACGACGCCTACAAGCACCAAATTTCCCCTATGGGGAGCACATGCAAGCATAAAGCCACCTGCTAAGGTAGACACGCCTTTAGGGGACCAGCGAGGAAGATGGGCCTGCAGCGACGAAGAAAAGGCAAATGTTTTTGCACTTCACCTAAGAAATGTTTTCCAGCCGAACCCACCAAACAATGCATATTACTGCCATTGATTCCGACTGCTGCACAAATATAAAATGTAAACAGAGAACTTAATCTTAAAAAGCTCCAGGACATTCTTATTACGCCTAAAATGATCATTGAACTTCCAAGTCCTGCCATTAGATCTCAAGAATCTTCAATGCTGTACAGCGATGTGGACACTTTTCAACTCAGTGGAAGAAATCGATAATCATAATCATTCAGAAACCAGAAAAGGATAAAACTCAAGCGTCATCATACAGACCCATAAGCCTTCTACCTTGCTTATCAAAAGTATTTGAGAAGATCTTACTTCGCAAAATTGATTCACATGCACAAAATATAATTCCCTTACATCAATTTGGGTTCCGAGCAAAACACGGGACCATTGAGCAAGTCAACCGATTAACTTCAGATATTCGGACGGCGTATGAGCACCACGAATACTGCTCTGCAATTTTCCTAGATGTTGCCCAAGCATTTGACCGCGTTTGGTTGGACGGTCTTATATTCAAAATTAAGACACTGCTTGCCTCAAATACTCACCAACTCTTAGAATGTTATGTCAGCAACAGAGTATTTTCTGTCCGACAAAATGAGTACACAGGGTGCCACAGGGTAGCGTTCTCGGTCCCTTTCTGTAGGTATTGTACACTGCCGACATCCCAACTGACCCCCGACTAACCATATCCACTTTTGCGGATGACACCGCAATTCTAAATAGATCAAGATGACCAATTGTCGCATCAAAACTTTTGGCAAGCCACCTAGCTTATGTGGAGGAGTGGCTGGCCAACTGGCGAATAAAGATTAACGGGCAAAAGTGCAAACACGTGGCGTTCACACTTAACAGAAACACCTGTACCAAGATATCCCTAAACGCGACATTGATACCCCAATCGAACGATGTTGTATACCTTGACAGACGGCTCACTTGGCGCAAACACATAGATTCGAAAAAACTTCAAATAAAGATTAAGGCCAACAACCTGCGCTGACCAATTAACTCCCGTTCCCCTCTAAAACTGGAATATAAAGTATTACTGTACAAAAGCATTATAAAGCCTGTCTGGACTTATGGATCGCAGCTATGGGGAAATGCCTGTGCGAGCAGTGTGGACATTCTTGAAAGATCCCAATCAAGGATTCTTAGAACACTCACTGGAGCGCAATGGTACATTCGCAACGAGTGTATCCACAACGACCTAAGGATCCCATTGGTCGAAGCTAAAATACTGCACCTCAAACGCGTCATCGGATTTTAGGTTTTTTTTTGTTTTTGGTCTAAAAAATTCAACATTTTGACATTGGACTAATAAAAATATTGGACATTTTTTAAGATGATCATATCCAAAAAGCATATGATAAAATAGGTCCAAAATAGGTCAAACTAGGTAAAAATAGGTTAAAATAGGTTAAAATATGTCAAAATATGCTCTACTCAAAACACCACTAAAAATTCCGTACTTATGTTTAGAACGCAATTAATACTAAACTCAAGAAGGTACTATTCACAGGCAAGCTTTGTAAATGGTACGCAGTGACCGCAAAAGGCAGTTCCGAATTTTGTAAATGTGATTTGCTTAGCATCTGGCAGGCTCCTGTACTTAGCTGCAATCGAAAATAATTGAGCGGATGATGTTTTGGAATTTTTCGAAGTTTAATTATTTCTCCGTCATAATATATCTAAATATAACATTCTGTATGCTCTAGTTTATTCTCTTCACCATTGGCCATCCATGGTATAGCGGATCGGTAAGATCACAATCATAGCTATACAGTTGCTTGTGGTATTTAAAAGCAATTTCTTAAGTAATGATTAATTAACCCATTTTACACCCCACTGCACGAAGTTTTTTATTAAGAGGTGAAAGCAACTTTTCTTGGGTAATTTGGAATCCGAAGTCAAAAAATTCTACCTATAATAGTTTCGCCAGGTGAGATGTTTCAATTACTCGAAAAGTCTCATTCACAGGTGTATTAAAGTCTACTAGTATTACTTTTTTCACGGGTTGTATTATTACAGACTTTTTTCGACCTTTTCGTAAAATTTTACATGATTTTCGGAAGTAGTTACTTGTTTTAATTTTAATTTTTTTTTTTTTTGTTGAAAACTAAAATGAGTTAAGCTACCATGGAGACCCTAAGCTAAAAAGTGTGCAAATGCAATAGATCTGAAATGATTTTCAACTTAATTGGCATTTAAAATTGGTGCAATACTGCTACTAGTCCTCTTCTTTTCGCATTTCGCAATTTAATGATTTGTTGATCACGATAAAACGATTTTAAATACAATTCTTCTTTTCTGTCCTTCCTTTTCCGTTCTCTAAACTCTATCGTTCCTTTTTAGAGTGTAACATACCTACCCAAACCAAAAAATCTTTTGCACCGTGCGTTCCCAATCGAAACGGATTTTGCTCGCCCGCGTGGTGAAGACAAAAAATTGGGAACTTGTTTTTTTTCGGTCGGTACGCTACCAAGCATTTACCGTACTTGCCTCTACGGTACTTGCTGTGTTCGTTAATTTCGTTTTTAACCATGAATAAAAGACATATTTTTATGTGCAGATGCCTACTTGGGATCATATATTTTCGCTCTAAATATGTAAAAGCATACGACATATTCCAAAATAGGTTGAAATAGGTTAAAATATGTTAGCATTTTTTCCAATATGCTTTTAGATTGAAGATATGCAAATATGTCAAATATGCAAAACGAATGAGGATTTAAATTAATCTACTTTTCATGAAAGAAATTTGTATGCAATCAGAAATTTTTTTGGACCACCCAATAAAAATATGTTTTACAAAAAATCCGACGTCTAGTTATTACTTAACCATTGTACATTGTATTGATTTCAAATTGGTTCTGTCCAGGCATATTTCGACTATTGAAACATTATTCCAAGTACCCTCCTACAATTTTGTTGGATTTCTATCTAGGCATTCAAACATTAAAAAACGAGAAAGCAAAAGCTAACTTCGTCTGTGCCGAAGTTTTGATACACTTGAAATAGCTTGTCTTAACGGTTAGCGACTTCGGCCAAACTTCGCAATTCAGCTTAAAAACATTACATAATACCGATGACCGTGTTTGAGAGCGATAATATTTTCGAACGAACATTTGTATGGCAGCTACAAGAAGTAATCCAAAAAAAAACAACTCTGTGCAAAGTTTAGCTCGATAGCTCCAAAACTGAGGGACTAGTTCCGTAGAAACAGACAGACGGAACAGACCAAAGCTTAATCGACTCAGCTCGTCATGCTGATCAAGAATATATATATACTTTATATGGTCGGAGATGATTCCTTCTATGCGTTGCAAACTTCTGGGCAAAATTATAATACACTTTTCAAGTGTATAACAATTCCTTTTGTCCAAGACAAAAGTAAAGGATTTAAAACTTACACCTTTCTAAACACACACTGTACCTAACCAGACTCAGAAACGAAATAGAAAAGTAAGAAATCAAAAACATCTTCTTCACTCGTTCCACTGTGCGGCAATGCAGCTAGCTTTTTTTTTGCAAGCTTAAATTTGCTATTAATTATCGATAGATAATTGGCGGCAACACTGATCGGAAGCAACTCATCAACTCTCCCAAAGATTATCACATGTAGCCGTGCCGGCTTGAAAGGAATCTTTGAGCATTTCAACCATGTCACTGCAATTTCAAAACGACTGTGGCGACTCTGTCAAATTGGCCATCATCGAGGAGCTGCAGAATTTGCTTAGTCCGGACACAAATGTGCTGCAGCAAGCAGAGAAGCGCACCAAGCAGCTGGAATATACGGAAGGTATGTACGCTTAAATTGCTTAAATTGGGGGGACACTTTAAAACAGAACCACTTGGATTCTAGGGTATGGAGTCTATTTGTCGGAGATTATTATGAATCAGTCGCATGAGCTGCCTCTGCGACAGATTGCCATTATTATGCTGACGCGTTATGTGGAGAACCATTGGACTGAACTGGATGAGGAGGATAATGGTGGTGGCAAGGCACACAATGGTTGTCTGGCCAGTGAGCAGGCTAAGCGTACCATACGCAACATATTGCCCAATGGCCTGTACGATCCCAATTCCAAAATACGCTCCTCGGTGGCTCATACCATTTCGACAATAGCAGCCACCGATTATCCACAGGGTTGGCCGGAGCTGTTCGATATTATAGTCAAGTGTTTGAGTGGCAACGAGGATTCCATACATGGGGCCATGCAGGTGCTGCAGGACTTTACCTATGATGTGGCTCAAATCAAAGAGCTGGGTCCCGTGGTGATACCAGAGGTGTACCGCATCTTTGATTCGGAGCAGAATTACTCGATCAAGACACGGGTGTCGGCCATACGCATACTGAAGCCTCTGTTTCACCTCAATAGGGGCTTTGATTACCAACAAACAGGAGCAGAGCACCATGATGAGCTCCATATTGAACAATTTCATGGACAAACTGATGCACTATTTGAGCATGAACAGCGGGGTGGGATCGAATTTTTTGCTCCGCTCGGAAATAATCAAGGGTAAGAGAGCGTTAACTAATGATTGGGACAGCTTAATCAACTTTTCCGCTTGCAGTTTTCACCCATTTGGTCAGTGAGATGCCCAAGTATATAAATCCCTTTATGGATCGAATTTTGCCCATAATTTGGCAACTGCTTACACAGATAGCGGAGACCTATGTCAAGGTGTCGGTTAATCAAACGGAGACCAATCCTTTGGCCAGCGGTGATAGCGAGGATGACGATGAGCAAACCAATTTCCAAACTCTAATCATACAAATACTGGAGTTCATCAATTGTATAGTGACCTGTGGCAAATTGCGTGGCAGCATTAAGAATGTTTTAACCGATTTGATTTACATTACGATTGTGTACATTCAGCTAAGCGAGGAGCAGCTGGAGGATTGGCAAGAGGATCCCGAGAAGTATGTGGATGATGAGGATGATGGTGGGGTGGAGTTGACGGTGCGCATGTGCGGACGCGATGTATTGCTGGTAAGTGGTGACTTTAAAGCATAGCTGTTAAATATTGGTTACTAATCGTAATCATTACATATTTGATTATTTTTTTTTTTAAAGGCAAAATAATGATTACATTACGATTATTTTGAGTTTCACACGATAACAAATTGATTACTTTCAGAAATTATCAAAAATAATCGGGATTATTGGGGATTACCAAAATATAATCAAAAATAATCCAAAAAAATAATTCGACTACTTTTTGAGATTATTTTTGATTATTTTTGATTATTTTTTGTGATGCGAGATAATATCAATTCAAGAAATTAGAATTCCTTCACCGAAAAATCACTTTGGGACCGGTTGCGAGGTGGTAAGTGTCCGATGTTTTGGAGGAACTACAAATTAATGAAGAACGAGGGACGGTATTAAAGATATTAGATTATATTTTTAGATTAAACGACCGGCTTGTAGTTATTATCTCGGACAGATATTATGACTTAACTCTAACAACGGGAACATTACAGTTTCGTTAAGTCCCATTTTTCGCGGACATTAAAGTGCTCGCAAGCTTAGTTTCGTTAAAACTGAGTAGATTTCAGGGTCGAATTATAGGGAAAGACTGCTCGAAATCAGAAATTTCTGTTCGGGGAACCTGCGTTACACCTATGTATGTATTCTGTGCAACGTGACACAGGTACATTAACCAATTTACCATTAAATTGAATTCAACTGTTTGTGGAATATCTTTTGTCGAAGAAATTTAAACTAATTAAAGTGTAAGCTAGAGTGTTTTACATTTAACGCAGATCGACTGGTTTGAAGTAGATTGCCGCACCTCAGCCTTTATTGCCAAACTTGGCTTCCCGGTCGTTCTCAGATACCAGATCGTTCGTTAAGGCATCATCGGCGTTTACAGGCAATCGATTTAACTATAACGAAACAGTAAGAATTCTATTTGTTTGTTTACGTGTTTTAATAAATTTTAACCACCTTCCAAAACTTTTAAAATTCTGAAAAAATTTGAGAAATTGTATCTAGGAATGACAATTGGACAAGAAGAAGACAAAAATGGAACCTTAATTAGAAGTCTTTAATAAATAAACTCTGCGAAATTCAATTAGAGGCACATGGACATTTTATGTTTTATGGGAAATTAGATGAGAAATGAATCAAATTTTTTTTAAATAAGAAGGTGAATAACTATATTAATTCAACAAATGTCTTAATACTACAAATCAACAGGTTTTAGATTAACAAAAAAATTATTTGCAAAAAATTCATGCATGTATTTAAATTATATGGCAAAAAAACAATATACATACAGGGTTGCCCATACTCGACGGACCCATGTTTTTTTTTTAAAAAATCAAAGAAAAAAATAAAAATTTATCGGTTGGCAATCTTAATCATTTAATTTGTTCCAAGTAGATTTGTTTACATCAATTTTGAATATGATATCTCTCAAATGGCCGCCTCTGGCGTTGATGGCGTATTGTGCCCTTTTTGCAGCATTTTCCATCGATTTCGCCAACATTTCGGCCGGAATAGCGGCTATTTCTTCACGAATGTTGTCCTTGAGCTCTTCTACGGTCCTTGGCTTGTTAACGTAAACCTTTGACTTCAAATATCCCCACAAGAAGAAGTCGGGCGGCGTCAAATCGGGCGAACGCGGTGGCCAGTCCAAATCACCACTTTTCGACATCAAACGACACGGAAACAATTTCTTCAGAAAATCGATTGTTATGCGACTTGTGTGCGGTGGAGCGCCGTCTTGTTGAAACCAGAACTGCCTCATACACTTTCGACGAATAATTGGCATCACAAAATTGGTCATCATGTCGCGATAACGCTCCTGGTTGATGGTAACAGCAGGGCCATTTTCATTTTGGAAGAAAAACGGCCCAATGACCGTTGTCGCACTAACGCCGCACCAAACTGTGACTTTTTCGTCATGAAGAGGCACTTCTTGAATCTCCTCAGGATTTTCAGTGGCGTAAATACGGCAATTTTGCTTATTTACGGTCCCATTCAATGTGAAATGGGCTTAATTTTTAATTTTTTAAAAGCACGTTGAGTTTTCACAATTGACTTGTTCTGTTGAATGTAAATTTCAACTATTTCAGAGCGCTCGCGTGGCGTGTATTGTTCCATGATAAAAATCTGCTTGGACTGACGCTTCAAACGCGGTATGTCATTAAGCGATCTGACATTTCTGTCAAAAGTTATGGCGTTGCCAGATGGGTCCGTCGAATATGGGCAACCCTGTATTATTGTCGAAGAAAATTATGATTAATAGTGAGTCTAGCTTCCTGATTTTGAAATCACTTCAAAAATTCGTTTTGGCATTGAGTCTATGACCTTTTGAAACTTTGAATTAGAAATTTTGGCCCATTCATTGACTACAGCAATTCTGAGCTCTTCCACCGACTCGAATTTGCTTTGACCAGCTTATACACGTCGTGCCAAGTTACCTCACATGTTCTCTATAGGATTTAGATATGGGGAACGTGCTGGCCACTTCATAACATCGAGCTGCTTCTCCTGAAACCAATTAACGCTGTGTGGTGATACATGTATGGCAGCGTTATGGCAGCTTTATCAGCGTAGGTAGCTGATCCAAAAAGTTTATTAATACTTTTCAGAGTTCATACGCCCATTCACTTTACATATAGGGATCCCTCCATAGTAACTAAAACCAGCCCATATCATTAACAAACCTCCTCCAAAGTTCCGCTTAGTAGAAATGGATTCGGGCTTCTTCAAATCGTGCCAGTAATAATTAAAACCATCTGGACCGTCAAGGTTGAATTTTTTCTGGTCTGAAAATATTACCTTTTTCCATTGATCGGATCCATGACATGTGATTTTCGGCAAACTCCAATCTTGCAACTTTATGCGATTCCTTTAAAGCTGGTTTAGACCTTATTTTGTTCCAAATTAGCCGATTACTTACAGATAAAATTTGTTGTACACGACGCTTAGTAATGGGTAATTGTAAGTCAGCTCTTATTTGCGATGCAGTTGCATTTTTTTGTAAGCCAACCCGAATTATAGCGGATTTTACACGAGAAGAAATCTTTTGATTATTATTATTACATTATCCACTGCAAATGGAGATCTTTTCAATTTCACGGCAATTTGCCTCTTAGACATGCCAGTATCCTTGTAAGCAAGGATTTTGGCTGTTTCTTCAGATGATAATGTTTTTCCCTTTACCATATCAATATTAAGGGAAATTTTCAGAAGGATATTATTTTGTATCTGTTTAAATTAAACACGTATACATTATCAAACTATCAAATTATTCACCTTCTTCTTCCTTGAGGACTTGAAACACACTGCCTTTAATATAATTTCGCTTTAAAACGTTCACAAACTCTGAATAATAGGCAAGCTTTAGCCTAAACTAACTGTTAATGCTCTCTTTAAGCTAAAAATAGAAATAGAGAGACCAATGTAAAAGGGAGAATAGGATTGGAAGATGCCTTCTGGTTCCAATACATTTTAAGGTGACTAAACGGACCTGCCTTTAATTGAATTTCGCTAATCGTAGTGTTAAAAATTTCGTAGAATTTTATAGGTAACGGCTTGCATTTTAAAAATCGGAAAAATTATTCAGTGCAAGTGTGGACATGCAAGCTCTGACCAAAAAAAAAATGAAGAATTTTTTTAATGGGTAGATGACCCGAAAATAGGTTGTGATTGACATGATAAAAAGCGCTGCAAAAAATGCACCCTGTTCTCATTGTGAAATGAGAAAAAAATGGGAAAAAAGGAGATCATGAAGTTGTGCAAATGTATGTAACAGCCAGAAGGAAGCACCTCCGACCCCATAAAGAATATATAAGGTTGTCAAAAAAGTCTTGCGGTATTTCCGCAAGCTTTTCTTTGCAAGCGCGTAGTTCTAGTTGTATTCGTCGCATCGGTTCACGCTAGAGCTTTTTGGAAAGCTCTTTTCACGCACTAACACGTGTTTGATTTATACTACGTTTATGCTGTGCAATTCACGCTTTCTTCAATTCTAGATTTCAACAGGGTAATAACGCATAAAAGGGGGATCATCTGTTCAATTGTAAACAAAGCCAAATTGAAATTGATTGCAATGGAAAACATTAAAATATTTTTGTCATAAGCGAACGATGACGTTGGTACAAGCCAGACGAGCATTCCAGGCAAAATGCAGCCTCTACTCATGCAGTATTATCCAGCTGTCATAGGAGCTGATACTGGACGCGTCCCAAATAGTTCATTTAGTTCGTTAAAGTGGGTGCAGGTTTTCCCTCCAGCGCCAGAGGTTGAGTTGTTGCGCCTCATATAAGTTTTTTTAAGCATACAAAACTTAGTTTTTACTTGCTCGCTAGATTTTAACATATTTTTAGCCCTTAAATTATTGGAAAGCGTTTTGTATCTGGCCTTGTTTCTTTTAGTTTTTCCATCGAGCTGGCTTAATATGCTGTTTTTCCTTTACTAAGCCAAGCAATTCGGCCACTTTGTCGTTCGCCCAAATCGATCGCTTGCTGTGAAAATCCATTTTGATGGATATTTATGTGCTTGAAACTTATTTTTATGTGCGCAAATAATTGGCTAAAATTTATGAACAGCTGTTCGCTAAGGCTCAATGTTACCAGACATTGAGAAAAAAGGATCTGGTAGCATCTGCGCAACTTCAGTTGGCAACGCCAAATGGTGTTTATGCACGCACTTTCGGGCTCATTTCATGAAATGATTTTGCAAAATGAGCATAGCTTAAACGTAGTATTATTGTTGTTTTGTTTTTAGTCGTTCGTGAGTTATAGCGTCGCAAACATGGAGCAAAATAAAGAGAAAATACGGCATATTTTACAGTACTACTACGATAAATGCAAAAACGCATATCATGCTGCCAATAAAATTTGTGCAGTTTATGGACCCGATACAGTTTCCATTTCCACCGCACAACGATGGTTTCAACGTTTTCGTTCTGGTGCAGAGGTGATCGAAGATGCGCCACGGTCCGGAAGGCCTGTCGTCGAAAATTGCGATAAAATCGCTGAATTGATCGAAAGAGACCGGCATAGTAGCAGCCATAGCATCGGCCAAGAGCTGGGCATGAGTCATCAAACCGTTATAAACCATTTGAAGAAGCTTGGATTCAAAAAGAAGCTCGATGTATGGGTGCCACACGACTTGACGCAAAAAAACATGTTTGCCCGTATGGATGCATGCGAATCGGTTCTGAATCGCAACAAAATCGACCCGTTTTTGAAGCGGATGGTGACTGGCGATGAAAAGTAGGTCACTTACGACAACGTGAAGCGCAAACGGTCGTGGTCGAAAAGCGGTGAAGCTGCCCAGACGGTGGCCAAGCCTGGATTGACGGCCAGGAAGGTTCTTCTGTGTGTTTGGTGGGATTGGCAGGGAATCATCCACTATGAGCTGCTTCCCAATGGCCAAACGCTCAATTCGGACCTGTACTGCCAACAACTGAACCGATTGATTGCAGCACTCATGCAGAAGAGGCCATCTTTGATCAACAGAGGCCAAATTGTCTTCCATCAGGACAACGCCAGGCCACACACATCTTTGGTGACGCGCCAGAAGCTCCGGGAGCTCGGATGGGAGGTTCTTTTGCATCCACCGTATAGTCCGGATCTCGCACCAAGTGATTACCACCCTATTTCTGGCCATGGCGAACGAGCTTTGTAGTCGGAAGTTGGCCACAAGAGAGTCCTGTGAAAATTGTCTCCGAGTTTTTTGCCAATAGGGAAGCGAGCTTCTATAAGAGGGGCATTAGGAAGTTGGCATCTCATTGGGAACTCGTCATCGAACAAAACGGCGCATATTTGACTTAAATCGCATTATTATAACCAATTTTATGAACAATTGAAAACTCAATAAAAATACTGCAAGACTTTTTTTGACATCCTGATATATTCTTGATCAGCATCAACAGCCGGGTCGATTTAGCCATGTCCGTCTGTCTGTCTGTCTGTATGAACGCGTCGATCTCAGAGCCACAATTTGATAGAGCCACTATTTTTGGCATGTATGTAGGTGTATACTGTACCCACATCGAGTTTGTTTCAGATTTGGAAAATTCCTACTCCTGCTTCTTCTAAGCGCGAAAAACTGCCAGGCTATAATTTTTAAGCTTGAACCTAGTGACTTAATATATTATATAATATATTCAGTAAGGCCCAATATCTGTCTATTCTGTATACCACTATAAGATCCGAGCAAAAACACCGAAGATATGCAAGTGCGCCTCCCCATTTATTCAAATAAATTTTAAAATAAAAGGAGTTCAAAGCTAAAGGAACCACATTACTTGGAACAGGGTACTTTGCTGTCGGGGCACTCGACCGCAACACTCTTACTTAATTTTTGATTATTTTTTTTAATAATAATCTTGATTATTTTTGATTATCAGGCCTGTTGGTAGGAGTTGTGATTTCTAAGAAACGATTAAAGAATTCGGTCGAATCTTTCTGTCATATAGAAGATCGATTGAAGGTAATTGGCATTTTTAAGTTAAAATTCAAATAACACAGTCGGTTTTTGGAAGCGAGAACATTTAACAATTCCGATTCCGCATGATTTGATCGATATCGAAAACGGGAACAGGCCTGTATTTCTGAAAGTAATCAATTACTAATCAATTATTTTTAACCAAGAGGATTATATTATCTCAATTCTTTTTAATATATAATCTATTTGATTACTAATGGTAATCGTAATTTAACATCTATGCTTTAAAGCCTCTAAATAGAGTTTTTTTAATGTTCCATTGTGCTTTGCTTAGGCCATCAATGATGAGTTTGGGGTGAAGGCCATTCAACCACTGCAAGAGGCCCTGGGACGTCACTTTAGTGTGGCCGAGGCCGAAAAGGCTGCCAATAATCCCAACTGGTGGAAGATACAGGAGGCCTGCATGGATGCGGTTCATGGATTTCGTGATATAATACTGGAAGGTGACTCGAAATTTGATTTACTCAATTACCTGACCATTGTGCGGAATCTGTTGGTCCATCAGGAGTCACCACATTTGGTGGGGCGTGCCCTGTGGACCCTAAGCACTTACTCCAAATCGGATTTGTATAATCCACAAATGTTGGCTGAAATACTGGATGTTACTTTATGCAGTCTGTCGCCGGAGAAGTCACATATATTAAAGATAAGCGCTGTGCGTACACTTCATGGCTTCTTGCAGGCCAATGAGACGGTGGAGGGCGAGAAACGCACTTTGTTGGTGTCCAAACTGCCCGGATTTCTGGATGGCATAATGGCTTTGGTGCCCGGTTGCAAGGCCACTGTTTTGGCTCTGCTCATGGAGGCGCTCACCATAATGGTCAAGTTTGATGGCGATTTTGCTTATGCGGCCCATGGCAAGATTACACCCTTGGCCATTGCCGTGTTCCTTAAATACGCTGAGGATCCGTTTGTTTTGGAGAATGTACAGGATCTGATCAAGGCTTTGTGCCAGCGCAAGGAGTGTCTGGGTCCTTTGCAGGAAAAATTCATACCCACCATTGTTAGCATTCTAGCCCTGCCTGGCAAGCAGTCTACAGAGAAACAGGACATAGCTTTGGATGTACTCAACACCATAGTCCGCTATACAGAGCCACCGCTGACCACTGCTCTGCTGGAGACTGCCTTTCCGGCCTTGCTGAATTGCGTGCTGCACACAGATGATCATGCTGTCATGGTGGCTGGTGGAGAATGCCTGCGTAGCTTTATTAATGTTTCACCCGAACAGATTTGTAGCTATAAAAATGGTGAGGGTGTCAATTGCATCATGCAGGTGGTGGCCAGCGTCTTGCTGAATCCCATGGACAGTGAAATGACGGCTGCGGGACAGATTGGTCGCCTCATCATCACCATTATCACCAAAATGGGCAACATGTTGGGTCAGAATGTAGATATGCTGCTAAAGGCGGTGATCAGTAAAATGCAGAACCTGGAGTGTCTGAAGGTCATCATGAATTTGGTGTTAATTTTCGCCCATCTGTTTCTCACCCAAATGGATGCGGTGCTCAATTTTCTGTCCACCGTTCCGGGGCCAAATGGTGAGCCGGCCCTGCAATTTGTTTTGACCAATTGGCTGTCGCGTCAGAACTCCTTCTTTGGCATGTACGAACGCAAGGTGAGCTTTGAAATCCCCTTAAATCAATTTAATGTATTCACTTATTCTTCTCTGTTCCAGGTTACCACCATGGCTTTGTGTAAGCTCTTCGAATATGGCGTGGCCACTCAGGACAATCGCCTCACCACCATCACCTACAAAGAGTTAGTCGATGACACCAACGATGAACGTCCACGTACCCGCTCGGTGGCCGCTGCCAATCAAAAATGGGTCACCATTCCAGCTTTGGTTAAAATCTTCAAGGTACTCATCTCCGAGTATCGGCATTTCCAAGAGGGCAAAACAGATGAACCTCTTACCGATTCCGAGGACGAAGACGACACTGAGGTGGATACGGATGCGCCTGGCACTGCAGCGAAGCCACGTTACATTTCTGATTTGTGCTTTGAGTTCGATGAAGATAATGCTGAGGATGAGCAACTGTTGCAGGAACTGCTCAAGGAGTCCAACTACCCGGGCGATATTGGCGATAATTTGCACAAATTCCTCACCAATTTCACCCAAAACGAACATTTTCCCACATTCTACGAGCATTTGAACGAGGCCGAACGTCTCACATTGGTAACCAAGGTGCAGCAGCAGCAGAAATAGAAATTGTTTACATGTTACCATACACACACACACACACACATACATACAGAACCCATTTCTGTTAACCGTATTTAATTGTTTGTAAACATTAATTAATTATATATTTTTCTAATATCAAACTTGAAACACTAGAAATGTATGAATCTATGGGGAATGGGAGAATTGAAGTTCTGTTGCGCCTAAAATTCTTCCTTGAATAATATCACATTTTAATCTTAAACCATTGTGGGTACAGCGACAGCGCCTTAGCTAACGTCATAACCATACCTGAAATATCGGGCATAGAAATAGCCCGTCGTCATGCTTAGAAACAAACATATTTGTCATTTTTATAAAGAATGTTTCTAAAGTCAACAATAACAACTGATGTTAACACACGCAGTACAATTAACCGACAACGCCAACAAGTACATCGAGCATTTACATCTGCTGCGTTCCTTCGTCTCACATTCGAGTAAGTGCCAGATATCCAATATTCCGCTCATCCGAAAGTCCTGATTAGGGCTATGGACAAAGAATGTCCCAATGCGCCATGCGCTCAAATTCAAAAATGAGTCCACCAATCCAAAAAGTTCAACTTCCGTAAATGGAGACGCCACCAGAACCATTGAAAGGCTTGTTGATCGCCACTGATCAAGACTCAAACCTGTTTCTGAATTCCATTCGTAGATTCATTTCATGCTTTTAAATGACTTCGTTTGGAGCAACAGAAATAATGCACAATACAGCGTCAAATGGTCAGCAATTTAATTCAACCTTCAAAGGCCAAGTGTACCACAAAGTAGGCTCTTTGCTGCCATGTTGGGCGAGAAGCGAGTGGGATTTTGGGTGGGTTGTGCGCTGGAAGTGGTTGGTAAGTGTGTGAGATGTGGGTGGGAAGTGGTTGGAACGTAGATGGGAAGTGGGTGAGATGTGGGTGGGAGGGGGGTGGTAAGTGGGTGGGTTTTAAAAATGTCTTGACAGTATCCCGTGTCTGTTCGACTAAACAGTGACTTGACAGTGACTAAACAGTGACTTGACCGTGACTGAACAGTGACTTGACAATGTCTCGTGTCTGTTCGACTAAACAGTGACTTAACAGTGTCTTGACAAAGTTTCATGTCTGTTCAACTAAACAGTGACGAAACTCTGACTAAACAGTGACTTCACAGTGACTAAGCAGTGACTTGAAAGTGTCTCTTGTCTGTTCGACTTAACATTGACTTGACAGTGACTAAACAGTGACTAAACGATGACTAAACAGTGACTTTAAAGTGTCATGACAATGTTTGTTCGACTAAACAGTGATTTTATAGTGTCTTGACAATGTCTCATGTCTGTTCAACTAAACACTGACGAAACTCCGACTAAACAATGACTTTACAGTGACTAAACAGTGACTGCAAAGTGTCTCTTGTTCGTTCGACTTAACATTGACCTGACAGTGGCTAAACGGTGACTAAACAGTGACTTGACAGTGTCTCTTGTCTGTTCGACTTTACATAGACTTGACAGTGACTAAACGGTGACCAAACAGTGATTTGACAGTGATTAAACAGTGTCTTGACACTGCCTGGTGTCTGCTCGACTCAACAGTGACTTGACAGTGACTAAACAGTGATTTGACAGTGACTAAACAGTGACTTGACAGTGTCTCTTGTCCGTTCGACTTAACATAGACTTGACAGTGACTAAACAGTGACAAAACGGTGACTAAACAGTGATTTGACAGTGACTAAACAGTGTCTCCGGTTGTGGACACCCCAGTCTAGTTTTTGACAGGTAACAGATGCCGCCAAACTGAGTAATGTCAAACTATTGTAGTAGTTTGACCGTACACATGATCTGAGCCAATACCGAAGTGTTAACGCGCATTTGGTTTCCTGCTGTGAGCAAATAAACAAAATCGTCAACATTTTTCCGAGTTTCTATTTCTTTCAATTTCCACATGGCGTAAATCGATGCAAAACATTGAAAAGTGGTGAGTATTATACTTTGTTATTTAGTGCATTAAGTGTACTTTGTGATGTGATATCAAGTTTCAGTGAAATATTTGTGTCGAGTAAACTTGCTGAACAAAATAAAAATGGCTATCATTTCCAAGAATGGACACACTTTTGCACAAGTTGTGGACACCCTCGTTTTTTGTGTTTAAAGCGTGTGTTTGGAAATAAAACTGTCAAATATATTTGTTTATTTTAGTGTAGCATAATTTAACATCGTTTTTGTGCATTTTTAGCCATGTCAACACCAAAAAAGTCATCCGATGCAACAAAAATCAATTTACATGGGCTGGTCGATGCCATTAAGCAATACCTCATCGATAAGAAGGCCGTCAAAGCTAGAGCCTAGAAATATGGGCTTCCTCGAACCACTTTGATCCGGTATTTGGACACTCGACTTGGCACTGACGCCAAAAACAATCAAGTCCGGTTTTCGTAAGCCCGGTATTGTTGCGTTTGACCCTGAAGCTTTCTCCGAAGCTAACTTCATTGAGGCTGTCGAACGTAATGCTGTGGAAGTCGCCACAGAAGCTGATCTCGATGAAGACAATCAGCGTCGTATCATCTTTCCGCCGATCCCAATATCCCCCGAATCCCAACCTCCCCCGAACCATACACTTCTCGAGCGTCTTCGGCTAGCCTTATCACTGTTGGATGAAATTGGGCCGGTGCAAGGAACTTCTCCGAAAAAGCCATCGAATCGCAGTCGCAAGCCAATGCAAACCGCTGTGCTAACTTCTCCGGAAAGCGTCGAGGTTTTTCGCGAGAAGGCAAAAAAAATCAGCTGAGCGAGCAGCCAAGCGTGGTTCTGTGTCGCAGAAGAAAGGCGTCTTCGTTATCGGAGTTTGTTTGGCGCTCATGCGATCGTCCTGCGCATTTGAAGTGCGCTGGCATGACGGCCAGCTATTTCACATGCAAAAATGGCATTTCGGAATAATTTTTTTCATTTTGTCACTGAAGGACAAAATTTTTTATTTTTTTGCCACTGAAGGCCATTATTTTTGTTCTTTTTGCCACTGAAGTCTTCTAAAATAAATAAACGTTATTTTTCATCAACTCATGGCCATTTTACTTCATATTTTTCCATTTCTAGCGATTTTACAAGGGTGTCCACAAACGGGTACAAAAAACATTTAGTCCAGAAATCATCATTTCATATACATGGCTCCAAATTTTTTTCCATTTGTCTAAAACAATAGGTTACTTCAGAGGAAAGTTAGCTAAAGTCTATAGCCTTACAATGATGTTCATATCACCGCATAATGTTTACTTGGAAAAAAGTTATTAGTGAAAAACGCAACTATGTCCACAACCGGAGACTCTCCCCTACCATTGAGAGAGCTTGTGATTTTAAAATTAATCCCTTAAATTTAGCAACATGTTTCACATCAAAGCCTATAGAGTGTTAACGACACTCACTCGGCGCAACAAGTGAAGTGTGTGGCTCGCTTGTCACCTCGAGCCTTCTTGATAAGACTGACTTTTGTTTTGGACTGCTCCCAAGCTCATATTCGTGACGAGAATGCGTTGGCTTGCAAAATTTCTGCAATTCTGATCCGGAGATTTTGAGGTGAAACACACACCAAGCGCTGGCCGATCATTGGAGGCTGATTAATGACAATCGCCGTTCGATTTCGGAAACGCTTGACTTGGATACATTAACAAGCTAAATAATTGGGTATCTTTTCTTGACAATCCACTTAAAAAATGTAAAACATTATCGTACGAATAGAACATTTGCGAGCTTAATCATTATAAACCAAACAAATCTATCTACGAGAAAGGCAAAGCTAACTTCGTCTGTACCAGTTTTGATACACGAAATAGCTTGTCTCAACGGTTAGCGACTTCAAACTTCGCAGATCGCTTAAAAACATATATTACCCACCGTGTTTAAGCAGTTATATTGAGCAAAACAGTTTTTCTCACTAAAATCCATTTACAAGTAGTCATCCGATCCGGTCGGTTCCGAATATTACAGCGTCAGTAAAAGACCAAAGTTTCAACGATAGCTCCAAAACTGAGGACTAGTTCGGTAGAAACAGACAGACGGACAACGGACGGACAAAGCTTAATCGACTCAGCTCGTCATGCTGATCAAGAAATATATACTTTTGTGGTCGGAGATGATTCCTCTATGCGTTGCACACTTCTGTTAATACACTTTCAGTGTATAAAAATAGCAAAATATTGCACCTTTTCCACTTCTTGAGGTTTCCTTAGACCATGTCCGTGAAAATTAAATTAGATTCAAGCCATAAGAAATTGATTAAGAAATCAAACAAGCCATAGCAGAACAATAACTTCAAACAAAGTGCCCGTAATTCTCAATCTTCTAAATATGCTTATCGTGTGTTTGCTTTGGCTTTCGACGGCTACCTCATTATGTGCCGGACTTTTTGGTAAAGGAGTCAAGAATGCAACCATTGAAGCTGTTCCTTGGCAGGTTTCGGTCCTGCTAAACGATGATCATATATGTGGTGGAGTTATCATAAGAAAAAAAATCATTCTTACTGCCGCCAAATGTGTTCAAGACTCTGGAAAGTTGACGGTGCGTGCCGGCAGCAGTATGCGCAACTCTGGTGGTTTAGTGTTCCTGGTACGAAGATTTGAAGTTCACCCAAAGTTATAATATTGCTTTGCTTTCACTGGCATATCCAATCGATTTCAGTTTGTCAATGAAACCGATACAGCTCGCCACTTCCAACCTGGATGTTGGTGCCAAAGCAGAGGTGTCAGGTTGGGGAGAGATGGGCATTTATCTACCTGATGCTGATCAACTGCAGCAGAGTAAAATAGCAATTGGTTCTCTTGAGATTTGTGCCAAAAAGTTGGCTCTTGATTCGACCAATAATACAATTATTTGTGCTGACATTAATCAAGAAGAAAACGATATATGTCCAGGTGATTATGGTGGTCCCCTCATCTATAAACAAAAACTATATGGTATAATGAATACTGGTCATGGTTGTGGTTATACTGGACTTCCCTCAGTGTTTACCAATGTAGCTGCGCTGAAATTTTGGATTGAGAAAACAGCCGATCATCTAGAGGATGTGGAGTGATCTATATGGAAAGGAGTCTATTGATAATAAAGATGCTGAAATAGAAGAACTACTCATGGAACTTATCATTAATATTTTTCTACTTTTAATTAAATATCAGGCCAACAAGTTGGGCAAAAACTACATGAGTGGAGCTAAATCCCACTTCACATCGCTGCCTTCTTGAGTGTGAAAAATGTGCTTTACATATATTTCAAACCTTTGAAATAATCACACGTCGAGTGGCAACGCTTTGATATCGGTGTCACAATTTCGCTCGTGAACTCCAGACCAACTCACGAAACAGAAAACTGCGAAATACGTGGGAAATAATTTTTTTATATGTACATACGTTTTCGAATTTCATTTTAGAACGATGGTTTCTTGGTGAAATTGTACTAAATTTTTTTGTAGATTTCGATTTTGTCATACACCATGTTGACTTTTTTCCAACCATACAATTCGATCACCCCTCCTCTTATGTATAGATTACACATCCGCTTCGTTATATTTGACAATATTTTGAATATAACACTCGTTATCTCAATTAAAAATTTCACCCCTGACCAAAAAAATTCGAGTCTACAGATAACACAGGTTTTAGAGGTTTACTCGTGAATTTGAACGTGTCACGATGTGTCACGACGAGATCGTGATCAGACAAAGAGATTCGTGAGTGAGCATCCGTGATATGTGCGTGTTTCAGGAGTGAGTTAAAGTCAATCATCGTAAAAATAAGGGAAAAAATAGAGGGAAGCTAACTTCGGCTGTACCGAAGTTTATATACCCTTGGAGCATGATATATGCTGCCAGTTTGATATATGCCTATACGATATATTCATCAAAAAAGTTTTTCTCACTAGAATTACATTTTGGACCGATCGTTCCTATGGCAGCTATATGCTATAGTCATCCGATTTAAATCAAACTAGACAAAATGTATGACAGCTATACTATAGTTGTCCGATTTTGATAAATCTCAATAAAATTATGTGAAATTATAAAAAACTTATAAAAAAGTTGTTCTCACTACTTTTTCAACCGGTCGTTCCTATGGCAGCTATATGCTATAGTCATCCGATCCGGCCGATTCCGACAAATGTGCAGCGTATTTATACCAAAAGACTTCGTGCAAAGTTTGGTTGAGATAGCTTTAAAACTGACGGAGGAGATAGCATAGAAACAGACGGACAGACGGACGGACGGACGGACGGACGGACGGACGGACGGACAGACGGACATGGCTATATCAACTCAGCTCGTCATGCTGATCAAGAATATATATACTTTATGTGGTCGGAGATGTTTCCTTCTGTGCGTTACAAACATCCGGACAATTTTAATATACCCTCTCCAAGGGTATAAAAAGGGTATATTAAAATTGGCCGGATGTCGGTAACACATAGAAGAAAGCATCTCAAACCACATAAAGTATATATAATATGTTCTTGAACAGCATAACGAGCTGTCCGTCCGCCTGGTTTTATGCTTTCTCCTCCGTAAGATTTAAAGTTATTTTAACCAATTTTTTACACGAAGTCTTTAGGGACGAATACGCTGCACATTTGTCGGAACCAGCCGGATCGAATGACTATAGCGGATAGCTGCCATAGAAACGATCCGCCGAAAAATTAGTTTTAGTGAGAAAAACTTTTTTGTTTTCAATACAAACGCCTGAAACCTCGTAATTATAAGTTTCTATGCTTTTTCATAATTTTACAAAGTTTTATGAAATACCACTGTCAAGTTTGATTTAAATCGGATTACTATAGCATGTAGCTGCCTTAGGAACGATCGGACGAAGCAGAAGTTTTAGAGAGAAAAGTGTTTTTGTTTCCAATGGTAGAGTCGTTATACTTTCCAGTTATAAATACTATCTGTTTCTTATAAGACGCATAATCGACTGGCCATGCGAGAGTGGAGCCATCTATTGGCAGGCTTGGGAAATCACGCAACTAACATTGTTCAAAGCGAAATTGAAATTGTTTCATGAAAATAATTCAAAACTTTTATTTCTTACAGTTTGCGAGCTGCAAAGGAATATAAACTTCGGACGAACCGATGTCAGCTTTCCCCTATGTTTAATTTTTTGTATTTGGTTTGGATTCTGAGTATCATCACAAAAAAGTTGTAAGGCATTTATTTGATCAAATCAGGAACAGTAACGATTACAATTTAAAAAATTACGATTTAAGGATTATTTATTAATTTTTTTTATTAAGATCAGAAATAACTCTTAGTTGTTGATCCAAAAATATAACTTTTGAAATATACTAGTGGGCATAATTATTTTGATCAAAAACAATTCATAAATTAATCATTATATCTTTCAAACAAAAAATCCTAAAATTTTGAAATTTATATCAGATACTGGTATAAAAGTAAGCTTTCAATAACACATAAGTAGTACACAATCGGCTGCTTAGGTAAGAAAATATAAATCAAAATGTGCAAGTGGGGGTTGGTATAAGTATTTTGACAAGATTTCAAAATGGATTTATTCTCAGCACAGGACCTCAAATGCTAAAACAACGATTGGTTCTAGACAAGTTTTTCACGCTGAAACCGATTCTGGCTTTAGAAATTGCATATCTTTAATGGATTAACTGTAAAATGGACATAAAAATGCAAAAAAGACCCTTTTTGCCCATTTTCCCTGGATTTTATGTCCTAAAAACGAGCTATTTTTTAAAAAATTTGATTTGTCAAGTTAGAGTACTTAGTTTTATTTGTTAATTGTAGTTGATACTTTCTTAATTTTTATAAGATATAAGTTCGTGATCGATCTGCGAAGAATAGCCGATTTGCATGAAAATTTAAATTTTTTGTGCTTTTCATGAGCTACAATGGCGCTTTTAAAGCAATAATGCATATTTGGGTGCGTTCTACCTCAAAAACTAACTGGCGCCAGTGTTCATTTTTTCTGCATGTCATTTGATTAATTAAAAATAATAATAAATTTCCCCATACTCTACATATACAAAGATCGCTGACTGACACACGCAGGCACCCCAGTCACAAATTAGGTGCACAAATCGTGCCTAAAGAGATTTTTATTTCGTAAATCGTTTGTGACGTTAACGAAAATTCGCTCACGCGCGCACCCCTAGTAGGTTCATCTTATCAGTAGCTAAGCCTCTGTGCCTAGCTCTAATGCTGAATGTTCTTTTAGCTTTCACTTAGTTTCGTTTCATTGTTGAACCCATCCAGACGTCAAAGACGGGCAACGAAAATGAGAGCTAATCTACTTGGATATAGGAAATCTATGGCCTCTGTATGCTGATAAGTCGGGCGGAGTCCTTTAATGCAGAATATAAAAATAAGGATGAAAATGTAAGTAGCTTAAAAATAATAAATTAGGGAAATGTAATGAAAGGAAAAATTTTATTTAGTTTTTGCCTTTTTCGTCTTGCCAGTTCTGCGGTTTCTCTGCCATCATGGATGATCTTTGTGGAGCATATAAATATAGAGCCTCCAGCCACTTGAACCGTTATAGTGCTCATTTACACGGATGGAAGACTGCAGAAACTTCATTCGTTAACCAACCACGATTCTCATGAGTTCTATGCACATATTCAACATTTTGATGGTACAATTCATTTTGAACATTGTAATAACTTTAAGGTAGGTAGCGAATTGGAATGATTTGTCCTCTCTGTGGGGGATTCTACTGTTTCAAGAGATTTTGGCGCCATGTCAGATCATAATGGTCTCAAGTTTTCAACAAAAGATCATGAGAATGATTTATGGAAAAGATTACTCTTTCTGGACTACTCTTTCCCATACATCATTATCACGATTTTTTGTTGAAAACTTGCAACCGTTATGATCTCACATGCCGCCATAATCTCTTGAACCAGTACAATCCCCCACAGAGAGAACCAATCCTTCCAACTCGCTGCCTACCTTAAAGTTATTACAACGTTCAAACTCAATTTTACCATCGAAATGTTGAATATGTGCGCATCCTGGTGTTATAAGCAGCTGTATAAGAGTGTAAGTAACAAAATATGTGAAAAATGTAGAATATAAAATAAATTTAATCATATTTTCAGTCATCACAAATCAAATCAATGCTGATCCGGCCAAAATCTTAAAAAACTAAGAATTAGAATCTAAAATTTGAATAAACACTTAAGATTTTATTATATATTCCGAAAACATTGGTTAATAATTTCCAAATAAATTGTCAAAGTTTGCTTAAATTGTAGATTTTTTAAGAAAAAGCGCTTTAAAGTTGTGTGGGCAGCGGGAGCAACGTAAACTATTACAGTAAGCCGAGTGGCTCTGTATATCCAAACGCTACTGGCTTTTTTCCCGGTTCTGTAGGAGGAGGGAGGCTTGGACGTTTGGGTGTGAAGCAACTGTTTGCGAATAATTCTCCGCCACAAGATGTGCAGCCCTGTTGATTTAAAAATATGATAAGTTTATGCTCACTGATTCCAAAACTAGTTTCGGTTTAGCTCCATCAGCTCTTGTTTCCAAGATATGGCGGAAAAACGGAAAAATTGAGTTTTTGGCGCTCTAGGATTTATGGAGGCCACACTAGGCATAAATATGTGAGTTTATGAGCTATTTGCGATCAAGTACATATCAATGCATTTTTGAAAAATCAAAGGTGCGGAAAGTGTCTAATTTGGCCTTTAAAGACAGACATCTTTCGATTTATGGCATTTTTATCAGAATAAATCATCCCGTTTAAGATAGCGCGGTTATTTGATAATTATTTTCGCCATCTGAGCATATGGCCCAACATATGATCCAATTTTGTGATTTTTATGGCATTCAAATCAGTTCATTTGGGAAAGTTATAGCCTGCTAAAGACAAAAATACATATTTAAATTTATGGGAGGAATACTAGATTGTCACTCTAAATCTGTATAGGAACTGTAAAGAGGCTACTTGATTAGACATAAAGTGTTATATGTTTACATGCATATGATAAATTCTATTTTGAAACAAGTAGCCTTTTTACAGTTCCTATAAAATTTTTTACTGACAATCTAGTTTTCCTCCCATAAATTTAAATATGTATTTTCGTCTTTAACAGGATATAACTTTGCGAAATGAACTAATTAAAATGCCATAAAAATCACAAAATTAGATCATATGTTGGACTATATGCTCAGATGGCGAATATATTGATCCAAGAACCGCGCTAGCCTGAACGGGATGATTTATTTTGATAAAAATGCTATAAATCGAAAAATGTCTCTCTTTAGAGGCCAAATTAGACACTTTCCGCTGTACTTAAACAGCGCCTTTGATTTTTTAAAAATGCATTGATATGTGCTTGATCGCAAATAGCTCATAAATTCACATATTTATGCCTAGTGTGGCCTCCATAAATCCTAGAGCGCCAAAAATTCAATATTTTCGTTTTTCCGCCATATCTTGGAAACAAGAGCTGGTAGGACAAAACCAATGATACAGTTTTGTTCAGTACAATCAATATTAACAGAATCAGATAAAAATAGACCTGCACCAAAAACACTGTTGGGCTGTGTTATCCCCTTCGAAAATTTATCAGATGTTTTCGAGAAATGCTTATTGTCGTAGCGAATTGTTGGTGTCTCAGTACTCGCTCTGACAATGCGCTCTGACAATTTTCAAGAGCGGATTTCCTGAGCTATGTAGGGGAGAGTGGGGGGTTGTGATCATAGTTTTGTTTTCGAACATAACTTCGCCAAAAATCAATATTTTTCGTTCTGAAAATTTTTGTATTTTAGGTAAAAGATGCACAAAACTTTCCTCATCACTAGTTTAAAAATAAAATTTTGTTTTTTTTTTTTTCATATTGAGAAAAAAGTGATTTTTTGACATTTCGAAAACTTGTGGGGGGTTGTGAGCCACCCATCTAAAAGTTCAAAATTCGTGTTTTTAAGCCATTATTCTTTATTAAATGAAAAAATGAACAATTTTTCTCATATTCTGAATTAAGAAATATCAATGAAGAGTGACCATTGATTGACGGCATCAGGCTTGTTTTCTTTTTATATACGAGCACTTTTTGCTTGTGGCTGTTCTTTTGTTTGCCTTTTTCAATGTTTTTTTTACTTCTTTGGAGAGTTTTCCTCTTTTTTTTTTCGCGTTTTTGGAATATTCTTTTTAAAAGAAAAAAACGATTTTTTTTTTTAGTTAAAACTTAGAACCCCCCCATTCTCCCCTATGTAATTAGATGGGCTCCGCAAAAATTTGTAACCAACGCACGCAAAATAAAAGCTCCATCATCGATTAGTAATCCACTTTCCTATTTTCCTGTCTTTCAATATTCGCACAGCTGTGAAGCTTCAAACACATCATATGTTCTATCAAACGCTGCCAATCGCTTTCCCTACAATTCTGAGCACGTGCTGTAATTTTTTATAGATTTAGCAAATTAATTATTTCTATTAATTTGTTTGCTTCTATAACAAGTAAAAGGTATATATTAAGTAACAAAATAAGTGTTTGTGACCTGTGATTGTGCTTTGCCACAAAATTCGATATTGATTGTAGTGCTTCTAAGAGATAAAATGTACTCTAATAAATTAATCTTTCATAGAGCTGAACTTTTGAGGGACCGGGTTCGGTATAAATGTATTTTTAAAAATTAGTTAAATGTTTGACGATGTGAAAATATTCAAAATTAGCTGCAGGTTTCCGCAGGTTTATTTTAAAAATCATTTTTAGCAACAATGTCAGTGTCCAAGCAGGTGCTACTTGCAGTATGGGAGATGGAAAAGGACGCTGCCAAAAAATTTCCTGCGGTGCAGACATATGTTTATGATAACGTTGTCGATCAAAATAAATATGAAATCGCATTAAAAAATTTCACCAAAAAATTCTTATTGAAATAGAGAGAGAACAGTAGAATGCGAAATGATTTTTAAGCCAAAAACAAGGACTGGTGAGATTGTGAGCTTATATTGGTGGACCAAAGCTCAAATGCTGGACGACCTAAAGTTGATTATAAGGAATGTAAAGAAAAACAAAAAAAAAAATTTGGATATCATTCAGATTACATCTCATCAGATACCGATTAGAGCTACAATTGCGGAAATTAAGAAAAAAAATGTTTAACGAAAAAAGTTGTTATAGTATAGTTTTTATTGGTTTAATATTAATCTATAAAATATATTTATTTTTCGAAGAAAAGAAACTGTTATTCAAAAGTTAGAAATAAGTTTCTGCTATATTCACCATTTCTTAAAAAAGAAAAGTTTTGCGTGGGCATAATGAATTTCTTCTCTCGCATTGTCTTTTTGAAGTGATATAGTGGTCCGACTCTTGTAAAAAACATTAAAAATAAGATTGTTATATAAAAAATTGGTAAAGAAATGCCTTAGATTCGGGCAAAACCGGTCAAATAGGGGGCAGACCGTTTAAAAAAATTAAGTAAAATTTAAAAAATCAATAAAAAATTTGCACTAAATCAAAAAATAATTTCTATATTAATTTTGATTTGTGATATATTTATCTATAAAGCCAAACACTCCGTTCAGAAATAGCATCATTTTTGCAGAAGTTATTAATAAATCGCCGCTAAATCAGCCGTTTACCCCACTGTGCAACGGTAAGATTTTGCATTGCCCATGACTTCTACATGCCATATATCCTCCAAAAATCCCTAAGTATTTGCATAAACAATTAACTAAATTTAAATGCAATCAAATTAGCGCAGTGTGACCGTTTCACATTTGGTGGTATTTTGTCACACTGCACCGTTCGCTGGCCCACCCATCGGAATAAGTTGTCAATTCCGCTAGCAAACGGTTTTGTTTATCTGAGTACTAAGCTTTAAACTAGTTTTCGGGCGATCCGTCCAGTTCTGATAAATGTGCAGCGTATTTGTACCTAAGGACTTCATGCAAGCTTTATCAAGTCAGATCGGCGTGCTGATCAAGAATCTCAGGCATGTTCTGAAATCGACTACTTTTTGAAATGCAAATCGAACGCAATTCTGCTTCGGTTTCGTTTTTGAGTTCTCACTTTCGAATGAAATGCCTCTCTTATTACTTTTTGCAAACCACTGGTTACACAACAGAGAAACTAGATTTCCAAGTGAAACGATTGAAAATGGAACAGAACGGAAATGAGAGAGGCTGACATTTATGTTTCACTCTTCGTTTAGCCAAAATCTGGACCAGGGAGTCAAACCGGAACCGCAACCGTATACCGAAAAGATCCGATTAAAACTCAGAACTGGAACCGGTACCGGAACCAATAGATTTAATTTTTTGTATACCGGTATCGGAGAACCGATTTTTTAAGAACCGAAAAGAACCCAGTTTTGGTTCTAGTACAGTTTTGGTTCTGAGCGCAACATCAAGACTGCAAAGCGAGCAGTTAGTTTTGTTGAAACTTTTGTTCAGTAAAATGGAAATACGGGAGATCAGTCTCTTTGAAAATAATGCATTCCTATGTGGCATTTTCTGAGACCCTGTTGAGAGAACATGAATTAGTTGCACTCTCAAAAAGTTGCCGTGGAAGTGGACTTGAGAACTTGCCTATCATTGTAGAATTTTGTTTTGATTTTCTATTCCATTCCTAAATTCAGTTACAGGAACAGGTTCAAGACAAGAACTCAGTCATCGTCAAACCTAACGTGCACAGAAACAGAGCTCGTTGTTGTTGTAGCTCTCTCAGATTACATCCTGCCTCAGCACAGGTGTGTGTTGGTTCAATATAAAGCAAACACATCTTTGCAACAATTTAAATTTAGCGCCTTTTTTTTCCAGCAAGCCACAAAGCAAACCAAAAATCACGAGCAACCAGCGGGCCCATTTTAATTGGATTAGACCAGTTGTATGGCCGTTTGTCATTTGGTTTAGATTTCCCTCATGTGTGTTCCAGTTGGATTTCGTCATCGTTTAGAAAAACATGGCAATGCATTTTCAGAGTAAGTTATGACCAAGAAACATAAACAACAGAAGAAATTTTAAAATTTACATACTCATCTTTAGAAATCCTTTTGGTGGGCGCACTTTTGATTGCCTGTTTTGCCGCCTTGCTGATTTTGGTTTGTCATCTGCTAGAAGAATCAATACCCAATGTCTTGACAACGGAGGAACGGAAATATGCTTTTGACTATGTGATTGGTAAGTGGAAAGACTTTACACAGTTCGCTTGGCGCCACATTCAAATGTTCTTACTTGTTTCAGTGGGCGCTGGCACTGCAGGCAGCACTTTGACTTCTTTGCTGGCCAAGCACAGCAATGGAAGTGTTTTGCTGATCGAAGCTGGCGGTACTTTTGGCCTTTTGAGTCGTATACCGCTCCTAGCCACATTTCAACAGAAGGGCATCAACGACTGGTCGTTTCTATCGGTTAGCCAGAAATACTCCTCACGCGGCTTGCTGGAGCAACGACAATGCCTGCCACGGGGCAAGGGTTTGGGTGGCTCAGCCAATCTCAATTATATGCTACATTTTGAGGGACATGCTTCCGATTTTGATGACTGGCAGCTAAAGCACAATCTCTTGGACTGGAGCTGGAGTCACATGCGTACGTTTTTAACAGCAGCCACAGCCAAGCCCACGGAGCTATACGAAGTGCCACGTGGCTATTCCAAGTTAACCCAGGCCCTGAATGAAGCTGAGTCAGAGTTTGCCCACAAATCTTGGTTATTTCGACGCTCGGTCTATAATATCAAGAATGGACTCAGACATTCGGTGGTACAACAGTTCCTAATGCCCATTTTGAAGCATAACCATTTGCGTTTACTGCCTCAGGCTCTGGTGAAGAGTATACAACTTTCCAACAGCTCCACTAAACTGCAAGCCAGCTCGGTTCTGGTGGGTATCAAGGATGAGCATAGTCGGGAATTGGAATTTAGTATTGAAATCAGACGAGAACTTATACTGGCGGCAGGAGCCTATCAGACACCTCAACTGCTTCAGGCTTCGGGTATAGGCGATAAATCGAAACTGGCCAAGTTGAAGATTCCTCTGCAGCATGATTTACCTCTGGTAGGTGAAGGCCTGCACGATCATCTCAATGTCCCTCTATTCGTGTCCATGGGCATCATAGGACCCACTCTTAATCAGCGTACGCTATTAAGTCCCATGAGTTTATTCAACTATCTAAGCTCAGGAACTGGACCCTTTGGTAACTTTGGAGTACTGGGACATGTGGCTAAACATGCTAAGCCCTGGCCCTTTGGTATTACCTTCTTTGGAGCCGGGGCCATAGATGAAGCTGCTCTCATGTCTATTTCTAATTTTAAGGCTTCCGCTTTTCGAGCGCTATTTCCAAGGTATTATAATGCCACCCAGGAGGGATTTGTGGTCATATCCAGTTGCCTGCAGCCCAAGTCTAGGGGAACGGTGCAGTTGTTAAACAAAAATATGCGAAGAAATCCGTTAATAGATCCCAATTATCTAAGCCAGGAGGAAGATGTGGCCTGTACCAAGGCGGCTATAAGAGCTGCTGTAAAGGTGAGTCCATTTGGAATGGTTAGACTTAACATATGCTTTTTTTGGTATTATAATATCATTATTAATATCCTTTGGACAAGTTTCCGCTCCATTGGATGAAAATCTAAGATCAATTTTACATTAAATGGATATTATTAATATCCTTTTGAAATCCGGAAGTTTGTAACGCATAGACGGAGAAGAGAGAAAGGAATATATCATCTCGATTAGCATGATAAAGCCATGACCGTCTGTCCGTCCGTCCATCTGTTTTTCTATTCTATCTCCTCCGTCAGTTTTAAAAATTTTTAATTAATTCACGAAGTCTTTTGGTATTATTATTATTATTTTATTTTTGGCGCCATAACTTCAGATTTCAATTTTGGGGTCCGACCGAGGAACACCTATGAGCAAGCTTTCACACTATGCCAATACCAGTTCTTTGGTACTTACCACTGTGAGTCTTTATTGATATTTTATATTTACAATTTCCACAAGTCCTTTTTAAGTCCTTAACATTTTTTATAAGAAACCAACTTTATTCCTTCAGCTGGTCACTTCCCAGTCCTTTGCTCAGCTACAGCCGCGCATCCATTGGCCCAAAATTCAGGAGTGCTCCAACTTTGGACCATTTGAAAGGGATTTCTTTGAGCATCAACCTTCCGATCATTATCTGGAGTGTCTTATGCGTCATATTGGCCTTGGCTCCCATCATCCGGGTGGCACCTGCGCCTTGGGCAGTGTTGTGGACTCACAACTCAGGTATATTTCAAATGGAGGTGTTGTTTCTTTTAATTTAAATTCAACTATTTTATAGATTAAGTGGCATTCACAATATACGAGTGGTGGATGCCAGTGTTTTGCCACAGCCCATCTCTGGGAATCCCAATACCATCATCTCGGCCATTGCCATGAGAGCTGCCTCTTGGATATTGAAAAGTGAATTGCAGGATACAAGATAAAAGCAAATGGAATAGAGAATTAATTTTTATTATAACCAAGCACTTAGAGATTTTTTTTATATATTTTGCGACTTTTGTTCACTTGCAATATCAAAAATATCAAAAGTGTTGTTAATAGGTTCGCTCTAGGGAATCGATCTGTCGGATATTATTACAGAGTGGCCAAGTTATTTTTGCCAGCTGTGTGTTAAGGTTCTGTGTAACTTCTTTATGTACTCCATATTTCTAAATTAAAAAAAAAACAAATCTTGTAAAATTCCTCAAAGATGTATCTATTGATTCAGCAGTCCTGCATGGGTTCATGAAACGTAGAATTATTGGGAATGACGGATATCTGAAAAATATCTATATAGATACATATTAATTTTGATATTAAAGAAGTATAATGTCGATTTGGTTATTATGTTGCACACAAAATTATAGATATTTTCGATATTTGCAAATAAATCGCTCACTTACTTCAATACTGGCATAACTCAAAATAATTCAATTTGAGAACAACACGTTTAAAGTTCTTAATGGACCCAGAAAAATGGTTCTATTAGTTTCTAGTTAATTAATTAAAATATTATAAATTTAGAATGCTAATTGATAAAACATGAAAATATGATGTTTTAACTGGAAGCCGATGTATGTTTGCTCAATATCGACTGCAGGACAACTGAGATATGACGTTCTTGCATTAACATGAAAATGAACCTGTAAAATTATAATGAGACATATTTTCATATCACATGGAAAGTAAAAGAGATATCAATACCATAATTTTTACACAAAATAGTACACAATAGAGCGAGTATTTCTGCATCATTAAGTCAAAAATCGTATTTTTCTGTATTGAAGTAAGTGAGCGAAATGATTCCTTTTGGAGTTCTTTGAAGTTCTTAAACTATAGATCAGAACTTTAAAACACTAAAATAATTTTATGAGGTGAAACATCTTTAATTTCATACGACATTTTAGTGGGGTAAAAAATTTATATAGACCACATGACACGCCGCCACCCACCATATTTTGTTGTTTTTTTTTTTTTGAGTAAAGAAGCAGCACAAACAAGTTTTTGTAGTAATGATAGGGGGAGGTGGTTGGGGGGGGGGGGGGGGGGGGGAAGATGTTGAGTTAAAAAAGAAGTTTAAGATCACACACCCACACCCAACATTTCATTTACAGTTCTTTGCCTATGGCTCAGCCAAAAAAAAAATCAGAACAGAGAAAACCCCTACCACAACAACACGAGAGAGCAATAAAAAGGTACTCTCACAACTTTGGCTGTAACGAGGGGGATGAGTGGTAGTGGTCAGATGGGGAAGGAAGAGGTTGGATAGATACTAAAAGGGGCAACTGGGTGGGTTCTGGGAAAGATCTGGGTAGGATCTGGTGGTATTTGTGGCTGGGATCTGGCTAGAATTTGGCTGGGATATGGGTGGGATCTGGTTGGACTCTGAGTGGAATCTGGATGGGATCTGGGTGGGACCTGGGTGGGATCTGGGCGGTATCTAGGTGGTATCTGGGCGGGATCAGGGCGGGATCTGGGTGGGATCTGGGCGGGATCTGGAAGGGATCTGGAAGGGATCTGGTTGGGATGGGATCTGGTTGGGATGGGATCTGGTTGGGATCTGGAAGGGATCTGGGTAATATTTGAAAGAGATCTGGGTGGGATCTGGTTACGATCTGGTTGGGACTGGGTGGATTCTGGATGGGATCTGGGTGGGATTTGGAAGGGATCTGGGCGAGATCTGGGCGGGATCTGCATGGGATCTGGGTGGTATCTGGGTGGGATCTGGAAGGGATGTGGGCGAGATCTGTGTGTATATACGTGAGATCAGCGTAGAATCTGTGGGGGCTAGTCAGGATGTAAATGGGAAAAAGAGAAATTTGGTCTGGGTGGGGTCGGGACTGTCTGTTTTTGTTTTGTACTTCCCTTTAATTTTTTTGTTTGAATAGCGTGGGTGTGGTGTTTTATATTGCGTGGAGATGGTATGTTAATTATAAATAATCATCTCCGCATCATCATGTTTCACAATAAATAAGTGTGGTGCTCCCCACACTCACACCATTTATATATTTGGAATACTGTGGTATACTGAGAGAGTGTATTGACCCACCTATATAGACAGTTAATTATAACAATTAATGGTTCAAGTAGCGACACCCCGTAGTCCCACCGCTTTCATCTTCTCTTGATCGCCTCTGGTAGGCGCTTGTTTGGCACAATATATAGTTACAACCAAGGCACAACCCCGCATAAGCCCTTCAGCGAAGTTCCGATACCGATGCGACGACGGTAGGTATCGAAAGTAGTATATTGAAAGTTATATTTAATGTTAGTTTTAGTTCCGTAAATACCAGAAACCAGGGACCGTAATCATTATAAGTGCTATTTTTAAAATCCCAACTTAATGATTATTTATTAATTTTAACTATTTTGCTCATTTCATAATGATTATTTTTTGAGTGTTACTAAACACTCGGGTTTTAATGATTATCGTCTGAGCGAAAAAATTTTACTTAAAAAATAATGATTATTTTGTGATTTATATTTTTCGCTCAAAAATATCACTCAAGATGCTATTACGACCATTTAAAAAGAAACTGGAACAAAATAACTATATATTCTTAGAAAGTGAACCAAGGCGAACCTTTTAAGCCCAAATTTGATAAAAAAAAAACTCTTCCTCTAGGAGCGATATTGGTGGACAATGTGGCAGTGGCGATCTGACACCGGGTTTCAATAGATGTCGACGAGATAAGACGAAAATATTATGACCAAGTTTTCCAATATTTGCTTAGTTTTCAAGATATCCGCCCACAAAAGTACAAAATTTCACTTGGCAACAAAACAACTTTCTGGCCAACCAAAAGGGCACAATAAAAAAATTATTTAATTAACTTTACAAAAGGAAGCTTCTGCAGTGGCACCAAGTCGCTCTACCACTTAGGCTACTTTGGGCCCATTGCGATGCCATATTTACGGAACCATTGTGTGGACAGAATAAATTTGAGCAGAGCTGGGATCTCTAGCCCGGATGTCTCCGAGTGGATGAGTAGCAGAGGTTGACCAAGTGTACTGAGTCTCCTTCTACTCAAGGCGGGGCAATGGCACAAAAGGTGTTGTACCGATTCCTTCTATTCTTCGTGTCCGCAACTTCTGCAGAAGTCATGGTAAGTGACGCCTAGGCGTGCTGCGTGTCTGCCAATAAGACAGTGACCCGTGAGGGTCCCCACCAGAAGTAATATGTGGTCCCTTCTGTGACGTAAAAGTGTGTTAGTACGTTTTTGATCGAATGCTGGCCACGTAAGCCTCGCTACTGCACAGGAAGAAAGGTTTTTCCACCGATTCGTAGCGAGACGAAGTGTTTCAGCTTTTGTGTGAAGCTTGTACATATGTCGCTATAGGCATCCCTATCGTTTACTGAAAGAGCACGATAGTGGTAACTGTTCTGGCCAGTTTGTCCGCAGACTCATTTCCTTCTATGTTGCGATGACCAGGCACCCATATAAGGTGTATACTGAAATGCCGTGCGATCTCATTCAGAGATGAGCGGCATTCCGTAAATCTATACACACTATACACTGCAGTGATCAGGAAGGTGGAGCGATAAGTTAAAATCTAGGTTGGGAGAGAAAACGCCCCTCCTACTTTTTCGTCGAGCTTAGAGCCATCAGTGTAGATGTTAATGGTGTTAGCTCTGCTGTATCGAAGGTTGTCCCAATCGTTTCGGCTTGGGATATAGACGTCGTAAAAATTTGTCGAACGTCGTTTGTGGATCTCACCTTGGTGGTGTCTTGATGGGGGAAACAACATCATTTATCTTCGAAGCAGCACAAGATAGACTTTGCTGTATAATGAAAGAACACTGACGCAAGTAATCTTGTTGTTGGTATTTCTACACCCAGTAAGTTTACTTCTTTGGAAAGAGTACCCTTGCTGATTGTGAACGTGGCATCATTTTTTACATCAAAGCCTCGTGAGTCTTAAGGACACTCACACCTTTTTGTCAATAAAGAGACCGCCATCTTAAAATTATTTTCTGGCCATAAAGCCACAATAAAAAATTATTTATTTAATTTCACAAAAAGAATCTTCTGCAGTGACTCCGGAGTGAGATTGCACCTTAGATCTGTTAACACTAGTTTAAGGGCTGAAAAAAGATCTTTCGACGCTCACTTGGGTTGCAGGAGCAGAGTGCACTACTTTGGCCAGCTGGTATAAATATGGGTAGGAAAACTTTTTATCCTCCCAATATTCCATAATATTTTTGTTGGTATCAATTGGCTTAGGGCTGTACTTGTCTATCTCTCGATAAGCCGCCATTAAGTTTTCATTTTGGTCATCATCCCCTTCTTCTTCACCTGATTCAACCTCGATGGAATTTAGATACTCATTTAGGAGGGTGGAGGTGTTTGCATCCTCAAGTTCTAGTGCCTCTTGGTTATGTGTTGTTTGAACTTGTAATGGTTGGATCTGGGATGATGTGGATGCCTGCGCAATATCGCTGCTATCAGTAATTAAGGGATTAATCTAAAATAAATAGTAAAAAAATAATTTATTTGCAGATATGTGTATTATAAGTAGGTATTTAATTCAATATTTTCTTACGTTTTGCTCCTTCATATTCAAAATTTGTAATATAAGCTTCTTGAGTTGAGCCCTAGCAACCATCACACTTATTGGGTTTTGCAGTAAAAGTCGTCTTATTCTTGGGTCCAAATATATACTGCAGAGCACCATGACTTCTGCAGAAGTTGCGGACACGAAGAATAGAAGTAATCGGTACAACACCTTTTGTGCCATTGCCCCGCCTTGAGTAGAAGGAGACTCAGTACACTTGGTCAACCTCTGCTACTCATCCACTCGGAGACATCCGGGCTAGAGATCCCAGCTCTGCTCAAATTTATTCTGTCCACACAATGGTTCCGTAACGAGGACCCCCTCAGTACTAAAAAGGGTTAACAGGGAATAAATATGGCATCGCAATGGGCCCAAAGTAGCCTAAGTGGTAGAGCGACTTGGTGCCACTGCAGAAGCTTCCTTTTTGTAAAGTTAATTAAATAATTTTTTTATTGTGCCCTTTTGGTTGGCCAGAAAGTTGTTTTTGTTGCCAAGTGAAATTTTGTACTTTTGTGGGCGGATATCTTGAAAACTAAGCAAATATTGGAAAACTTGGTCATAATATTTTCGTCTTATCTCGTCGACATCTATTGAAACCCGGTGTCAGATCGCCACTGCCACATTGTCCACCAATATCGCTCCTAGAGGAAGAGTTTTTTTTTTATCAAATTTGGGCTTAAAAGGTTCGCCTTGGTTCACTTTCTAAGAATATATAGTTATTTTGTTCCAGTTTCTTTTTAAATGGTCGTAATAGCATCTTGAGTGATATTTTTGAGCGAAAAAATATAAATCACAAAATAATCATTATTTTTTAAGTAAAATTTTTTCGCTCAGACGATAATCATTAAAACCCGAGTGTTTAGTAACACTCAAAAAATAACACTAGTTTACAAAAATAAAAAAAATAAATGACCCATTTCAACTGAAATATTTTTATAGTGTAGTTTGGAATGGTGATCTCAAAAATCAATTTCAAAAATTTTTTCATGGCTCCGTTTTTGAATTATGAATTTTTTCACTTTTTCGGTAGGTGCTCTTACATTTTAAGCCATATCTGACTTCATAATTGTCAGATAGAGTCAAGCAAGATATGAATAGAAAGGCAAGGAACTGCCAGTAATTGCTTAGAACATTGTTTTTAAATCGGCTTAGTAGTTTGGATACAATAAACCAAAACATTTCAAAAAATTCAATTTTTTACTCAAAAATGCAAGAAATTTCGTTTTTAAACGCATAGAAAAAATATAAAAAAATGGATCAAATTGAGTATAGGAAATAACATTCAAATTTGGGTATATTGTGTGTTCCCAAAAAGTAAACTTGTATTGGGTTGCCCAAAAAGTAATTGCGGATTTTTCATATAGTCGGCGTTTATAATTTTTTTAACTGCTTGTGACTCTGTAATTGCATTCTTTCTTTTGTCAGTTATTAGCTGTCACTATTAGCATGCTTTAGAAAAAAGTGCGCGTAATTTTGTTTACATTTGTTTGATTGGCGCCCTTTTTAATATGGAGTCCACAAAAGAGCATTTTCGTCATATTTTACTTTATTATTTCCGTAAAGGAAAAAGCGCAGAGAGAGTTGCTAAAAAGTTACGTGATGTGTATGGTGATAAAGCCTTAAAAGAAAGACAGTGTCAAAATTGGTTTCGCAAATTCCGTTCTGGAGATTTTTCACTTAAAGATGAGCCACGTTCAGGTCGGCCAAATGAAGTTGATGATGACCAAATCAAAGCATTAATCGAATTGGATCGTCATGTAACTGAGCGTGAGATAGGAGAGAAGTTAAATATACCAAAATCAACCGTTCATTATCACATACAAAGTCTTGGACTGGTGAAAAAGCTTGATATTTGGGTACCACATGAATTGAAAGAAATTCATTTAACAAACCGAATCAACGTTTGTGATATGCATCTTAAACGCAATGAATTCGATCCATTTTTAAAGCGAATCATAACTGGAGATGAAAAATGGATTGTTTACAATAACGTTAATCGAAAACGATCATGGTCCAAGCATGGTGAACCAGCTCAAACCACTTCAAAGGCTGATATCCACCAAAAGAAGGTTATGCTGTCTGTTTGGTGGGATTGGAAGGGTGTGGTATATTTTGAGCTGCTTCCAAGGAACCAAACGATTAATTCGGATGTTTACTGTCAACAACTGGACAAATTGAATGCAGCCATCAACGAGAAACGGCCAGAATTGATCAATCGTAAAGGTGTCATTTTCCATCATGACAACGCCAGACCACACACATCTTTGATGACCCGGCAAAAACTGGGACAGCTTGGCTGGGAAGTTTTGATGCATCCACCATATAGCCCTGACCTTGCACCATCAGACTACCATTTATTTCGATCTTTGCAGAACTCCTTAAATGGTAAAACTTTCGGCAATGATGAGGCTATAAAATCGCACTTGGTTCAGTTTTTTGCAGATAAAGGCCAGAAGTTCTATGAGCGTGGAATACAAAAATTGCCGGGAAGATGGCAAAAGGTTATCGAACAAAATGGAAATTATATATTTGATTAAAGTTCATTCTAAGTTTGATTAAAAATGCATTTACTTTCTTTTGAAAAATCCGCAATTAATTTTTGGGCAACCTTTTCTTTCGTCTTTTGATCACTTTATGAAGTTAGCGAAAAGCCAGAACAAAAATTATAATCAAGAACCGCACAAAAGTCGAAGCAGACGGAAATTTTTTTTTTAATTATCACGAAAATACCACATTTTTTTGCACTAAATTGCTCACAGCTTCTGTGTTTGTTCATAGATTTTGATCATAGTTATCTATTTTTCTTCGTAAAAGTACGATTCTTAAGTAGAAAAAATAAAAATAATTTTTTCGATATTTTTATATTTTTTCTAGGCGTTTAAAAATGAAATTTCTTTGCATTTTTGAGTAAAAAATTGAATTTTTTTGAAATGTTTTGGTTTATTGTATCCAAACTACTAAGCCGATTTAAAAAACAATTTTCTAAGAAAAAAATTTTGAAATCATTTTTTTGCCTTATCTCAATTATAAGTCAATATGGGTTAAAATATAAAGACCTAAAAAAGTGGAAAAAAATTTATTTAAAAGAGGGTGAAAAAAATTTTAATTTTTTTATAACTTAAATAAAACAAAAAATTTATAATTGGTTTTGGCTGTAAACTAGTGTAATCTTATTACTGAGTAATTAGTGCAATAAAAATCATTGCAGATATGCATTTTAGACCCAAGTAGGACAAAATTGGTATAATTTTTATTTTTTTACCCAGATTTTGGGAGAAGGATTATTTTTTTAAAAAATTTAAAAAATTATTATTTACAGTCCCTGGAAAAACTAAATTCTGAGATAATCTAAATCATTTTACTCCTTTTTATAAAACGAATCAAAATTCAACACAAAATGAATGGTCTCACATTTAAAGTAAAATTATATAGCCTTCATATATCGCATTTTTTACGTAGTTAACATGTAAGATCTAAGGATTACATTATATGCTCATAAATATTATAATATGTATTATTAGTTTGCGAATTTAACTTCGAATTTTAAACGTCCACTATATAGCATTCTTGTGATTTGCTCGCAGTGACATAATTGCATTAAATGTGGTTGAGTCCATGCAACTTCTTAGCGAATTCATTATAAATTTTACGCCAGAGAATAGGCGTTGCTTAACTGCGTAGATGGAACAGAAAGAACGACTTTTTAAATCGCACACAATTATGGGAACTTTGTGGAGGATTATTACCAAGAATCCTTTCCAGAATTTAAACTGCAGTTCATTAAGCAGTGATTGATCCGCAAACGACAAAATTTGTGCAAAAATATTATTAGGGTGTTCAAAAGTTTACGCCACAACAACAAATCATATAGGAAAAAAATTACGCACTTTTTTCTGCCCTGGGGTATGTTTAAAGAATCGGCGTAAAGTGTAAAATGTGTGCTACCAGTAACTCAAGTTCCATTTGGAGTCGAAATGCAGTCGACATAAAGCATGGGGCCGCACGGACCCATTGGTCATTGAAAAATGGTAGCACATTGGTTCGCCAGTTGACTTTTTTGGGCACACAGAACTTGGTTCCTTGCCGCCAGCATGCAATTGCAGTAAGATCCTTCATAAGGTCGTCTACGACTTCAGCACCCTAAATGCTTTTCTATGTGCAATATTTTTGGACCCTAGGTCTAATGTATCGCTAAGTACTAAACAAAAAAATACTTGTATCGATCTTTTACATATAGGTAGGGTGTTCACCAGCCCGCGTAAAAGAGTAATTGTGTAAATATACAGCTTTGAAATCTGAAAACGTTTGTAAGGCATTTGTATGAAGCACTGTGCCGACCTAATTTTCTCATCTGAGTATAGGCCTCAGACCTTAAAAACGTGTACTTAAAAGAGATATAAATTTTGTTAGGCACACTACATCACATAAGTAAGGCTTCTGTTCAAAATTGTTATGATTTCAAAGCAGTTCAAACGTGTTTTTTCATGTTGTCTGTAAATTAGCGATTGTTGGCCCCAGGGGCCGAAAACATTTCTCTATTTACACATAAAAAGGTTGAATGCTTGCCGAAGCTAAGGCCAAGAGAGTAAAGTATCGAGATGCACTTTCAGACAGCATGAAGAATTCATCCGCACTAGCTCTCCAAATAACCTATTGGGTTCATGACGATATCTTCAATATATTCTAACACTGACACCTAATATTGCAGCGTATTGCGTATTGTATTACCAGCGTATTGTATTACCAGATGTTTTATCAAGCTAGTCATATAATTTGCACCTATTGCCATAGCGACTTTTCTGATATATCGTTTATAAAAATATCGATAATCGCCAATATCAGCATACAAAATATCATATCGAAATAACCATTATCGTCCAACAAACATATCGATATATCGATCAAATATTGACAACCCTAAAACATACTCCAGGGCAGCAAAAAGTGCGTAATTTTTTTTCATATCTGATTTGTTGTTATAGGGCGGTATCCACGCCCCCCAGAATGGCCGCGAAATGAAAAACTCCATATAAAAAAAACTGCTGCGCAATTTGTTCGTGTGTCCGTTTCATATTTGGTTTCCACTTATCGGGATAAATAGCTTACGTTTGTTACTACGTTATGTTAAACAAAAAACGTATCTTTAAGTGCTGTTAACGCCTTTTTTTTGTGGCGACGCAACGAAAATAGGTGTCAATTCTAATTTGTGCGGGCAAGACAACCACAAAAACAAATTGAAAATGAGCGCAGCAAAAAGACTCTGGCAGAAAACGAACGCGAACAAAAAGCACTCAGACTCCAACGCAGTCAATGCGGCCTGGTTGAACATTAGTGAAGAGTTTAGCAAAAGCGGTAAGTAATGCAGCTACATAATGAAATATTCATTTTAATAAAATATATTTTTTAAAAGTGATGGAATGCAAGGATGCATGGGTAACGCTGAAGGACAGCAACCGGTACCACACCAAAATGTCGGCTACGAAACGCTTCAAGTTGACTATCCATTGGAGTCAACTTCACTAAATGAACCAAGTGCCGTTGATTGGGAGTTTGACGGCGCAATGTCCTTTTTGCCGAATACATCAGCAATGCGGAAGAAAGTTAAAGTGAGCTTAAATAAATTCCTTGCAGAACTCTTTCTTCGGATCACAATATAAGTGAACCAAGCACACCCGTCTCGAAATGTGAGTTATCCCTCCCAGATTCGTTGGTTGACTTTGACGATGATGTGGTAGCTGCGAAGTCTTCGGCTGATTCTGATGTTGAGACGGTGTCGGTATATCAATATGAAAGTTATGCACAGATAATTGCTATGTATTTTCTGACAAAGTTATATAAATTATTTTGTTTTTTTTTGTTTTTTTTTTTTACAGCGCCAAAGCAGCGCAAGGTTACCTTGAATCGTTTATCGATAGAAAAAACTGTGTTATCGTGTTAATAGCAGCGACTTAGCAGACTCTGTAAGGAATCTGCGAAATATCAACTTTTTCACGAGAGATTTTTCGCGAGCCGTGGATACCGCCCTTATGGCGTAAACGTTTGGAGTATACGCTTTTACGCGGGCTGGTGAACACCCTAATTGTTTTCAAAAAGGGATTTCTCTCGCTTTTCTATTTCCTGAAAAAACGATTTAGCAAGAGAGAAAGAATTTTTTTTATATTTCCAATTTGCAGTGTATAAAAATGGAATAAAAATCGCCCAAGACTAGATTTTCGGCTTTCAGTTTAGTTGTGTCCGTTTCCGCTGATTCTAATATGCGTACAATATCGTGAACTGAGTCCCACACTTTCCGGTTGGAGCAAGAGTTGAAGATTTCTTCCGCCAGCAAATATTTTGGTATCCTGTAGATTGAGAAGAAAATCTGGCATCGTGTGAAGGTCGTTTTATGATTGATTTTTTGCATTACAAATGTCTGACTAAAACTATGATGCGCTCTGCAAAGGGAAAAAACCGAAACTAACGATTCGGTTTCGTTCCGGGATATCGGTTCCAACAATAACGGTAAAAGGTTTTCGGTTTCCAAAAAAAAACTCGAGTTGAACGGTTTATTTCGGTTAACGGTTACGGTCTTTTGCCCTTGTCAAATAAATATGAGAGCAAAAATTTTAGAAAATTCACCAAAGATGAAGGGAATCACCACAATCGTTATACCAAACTCCCGCCTCCAACGGACAAGCGGTTAGTACCCCGCCCATATAGCTCTAACTTAGAGAATGGAATTAATGGAAAACCACTCTATAGAATTATTTAAGATTTTAAATATATTAATATACTGACCAATTAAATGTGTCCTTAAGAGATGGCAACATGCATCGAAAAACCGCGATGGTGGATACCACATTTGCCAGCACCCATCAAAATAGATCGAGCTGTGTTACTAGATTCACCATTAAAGCCTTAGTTCAATATAATAGTCCAATATGAAACTTAAACAGTTAAAATCCAGAAACGGAAAAAATTCTGTTTTTTTTTTTTAATCCTGTAATTATTCAAAATAGGAGAAAGAAACATTCTAAAGGTTTTTATTTCGGACTGCTTTGATTTCTATTAATTTGGTTTTCAATCCATTGTGTAAACGGTCTTTCCTCTTTGATCTTGCACTTGAAACTCATTCGATTGATTCTCTTGGCTAATTGCCCATTGGATTTTCATGAATGGCCATTCAGTTCGTCACACTGCATTGCTCTCTCAGTTCTTGTGCAACGCAAACCGCAGGAATACTCGTACTCAGAAGTAACCACTCGTAAACAAGTAACAAATTGTTGACCCAAAACGGAAAAGAAAAAGGGGGAACCCAAATCCAAAGTTCTGCCAAAATCCCGGTTAAATATGTCAAATTCAGTTGAGTTGCTCTAGTATGACATAATTGTGATTACCAATGCGACATCCAAGATTAAGTGCAAATGATGACAATTCTCTTTTGGGGGTCAAGACAATTTCAGCTGCCGGAATTGTGGTTCCATGTGGCTAGTGTCGGCTTAACTAAAACAAATCCCCTTCCCTAAGTGTAGTGGGAATTTGTGTTGTGTTGTATCCAAAAAAAAAAAAGAAACTAAATTGCTCGACAATTGTTAATTTAGCGAAATTGAATTGAAGCGCCCTGGCCAGCGCTGCACATGGATTCAGTGAATCACAGACAGAGCTACAAGTTGGATTAGTTAGTTAGTTAGAAACGGGCGCTGCCTAAGCACATACCGAAAATGCAGAATATCGAACAAATCCTAAGCGATTTGCAGCGCTTCTCCTGGCCCGACTATGTCGTCTTCGTGGCCATGTTCCTGCTCTGCATCTGTATTGGCATTTACTTTGGGTTCATTGATAAATCAGTATCCGAGGATGATTATATGCTGGGTGGGCGTAAAATGTTGGTGGTGCCCATTGCCTTCTCACTGGTGGCTAGCTTCATATCGGGCATCACATTGCTGGGACTGCCCACCGAGGTGTATTCGTATGGTGTGCAATATCTATATGTGGCTTTGGGCGTAATGGGAATGGGTATTGTGATGGGTGTTTTCTATTTGCCTGTGTTCCATGAATTAAACATAACGTCCACCTATGAGGTAAGTCTGGCGAGAACTTTATAGAATTATATGTAAAACGTGAAATTTTCTTTTATGTGGCAGTACCTGGAAGTGCGCTTCGATCGAAGATTGCGTTTGTATGGATCCTTTATGTTTGTGGTCATGACTGTGAGTATACACTAGACATGTTTTAGTGCACGATTTTTCGATTTCGACTTGCTCCGACCTCCCAATTTGTGAGGTTGGGTAAAAAAATGCGTGAGACGGTGGGTTGAGGGGAAGTGACCCCGCATCAAGGTCTAAGTTCTCAAAAAGTGGTCGAAAATTGATATTTAAGGTCATTTCTGCCCAGGGGTCGCCTGTAGAGGGGTCAAATGTACCAGTGTTCTTGGCACCTAACCCCTCTGTCCCCTCCTTAGGGGGGCTACCATACAAAATTATTGATAAATGTATGTTTGTATGGATTAACCAATACAATGTTATGGCAATATTTTTAGGTGGCTCCCATAAAAAACGACAAAAAATACATTTAAAGAAAGATTTCAGTTTAGTTTAAATCTGATTTAAGTTTTCATCTTATTTTACGCAAATATTTAGATATCACATATATTCCACATTTTTCAGTTTAAAGCACGGTACGGAGTACTCCAAACTGTTTGGGCGCACAAAAAAGTCAATTATTGTGCGTGTGGAACCTAAAAACATATTAGTGTGCTGAGATAGCCCAAAAATGCCAAAAACGTCAAAAAATGCCAAATTTGGGATTTTTAATTTAATTTAACACGGTTGTTTATAAAAATTAATTAGAATTTTAAATCATCAATATAAAAATGCAGATTTTGAAATACGGATAGTTAAGGATGTAGCCAGGGGGCACCTCTCCCGCACAAATCGTGTTAGAAGAGAGATGAGGATGCCAGAAGCAACCATCAATGTCTCAGCTGCCTTATTTTCGGCAAGGGGGAAATATGGGAAGATTTTTATATAGTGCGAAGACAGATTGTAAGATCTAATGTACTTCACGCAGAATGGCATGTTCAATAGATACGTTAAAGTCACGGTACCCTGTACGCACTGAAAAGTGCATACGAATCAATGAGCCTGGCTGGTGGCCGACTAGCGCCCCCAGGAGACCGGAGTCTCCCAGATAGCCATTTGAAAAGCAAACTTTCGGACATGACAATTCCATATGATATAGACGTCGAGACTCAATTTAAAACTCAGCAAGCCCCAGGCTTGGTTCAGAGGATAAGGACTGGGGTCGGCATAGTTGTCACGCCCGTTGTGACGAGGGACGCCATCATGCCCCTTTCGGGACGAAGGTTCCCACAACAGTTGGAGACAAGTCGTCCATATGAGCGCCAACAGTTTTATTTGCCTCTTTGAGTTGACGCCAAAAGGAAACATCCTCTCCAGCCGCAATACAATCTGGTGTCGTGCAAGACCAATCAAAAATGTAATAAATTTTTATATAAAAATTAAAAAACCATTTACTGTTGTTGCTTTTATCCCGGACCTAATTGTTGCAGATCTTTGTCGACTGCCGCTAAAGGCTCTCCATGTCAACTGCAGCAAAATTATATTTATTGGTGAGGTTCCAAATACTTATCGCAATTTCACCATTCTTTTCTGACATTATGTTTGCTTCTGAGCGTCAAAATAAATAAATTTAATTACTTTGGGCGCCCAAAAAAGGCTCGGACAGCTGGAAATACAATCCACAAATTCAGTGTTCGACGTTCGAGTTCGATGTTCGTGTGGATTGACGTTTCGTGTCTCTGCGTACACACCGTAAAACGTTTGACGTCAAACGTTTTGCGTGTGGTTTTACAACGTTTTTTTTTATATGGAGTTTTTCGTTTGCGAGCGCTTTTTTGAGTACTCCGTACCGTGCTTAAACGGAAGCACATATCAAATCAACTTATTTTTATAACATATCGGAAATTCTTTTCGATTGGCGCTGACGACCTGCAATAAAAATTGTTTTTCCTTTACGTTTCGGCATAGGACATCATTAAAGTCTTCCATTAACTTAATGCCCCTTTCAGCTGAATCGTTGACAACATGTAAGTTGTGCAAGATATATCGGGCTTGTTGGTAGTCTTCGCGCTCTGCCCAGGTTTCAGCATCGATTAAAAGAAAATCGGTGCACAATTCAAAACGTTTAAAAAATCTTGGCCTTTTACATGTCACGAAATCGCTTAAATCTTTCGTGATGAATTGATTTACCTGATTTGCAGTCATCGCAATTCTTATCACTCCTTTATAGCCAAACGGGAATGTCCCTTGCCAAATGCTTTGTCATCATCGCTTATCGGTAGATTTTACATCTTGCTGCTTGATCTATCGCTCCTATCCATCTTCTCCTCAGAGTCAGAAAGGTCCTCTACGTGTTCTTCTTTGACTTTTTCAAACTCCAGAATTGTTTTTGCCATTTTGCGCTTTATATCTAAAGGTACATTTGGATCAAATATCAAAAGGGCTAAAGTTACGCCACAGATGTACCAAAGGTGCCCACAAAATTTTGCCTCTAACGCCTGCGACACAATTGGATCGAAATATTTCGCAGCCGATTTCATAAAATTAAAGTCCTGACTAGGAGCGTCGATAGCACTGGTGCTCCTATACCATGCCCTTACGTAAAGCGTGACAATAAAAATGCAAACATCACGGAGCCTCTTAATTCTTTCTTAGTCAAACGAAAAAATTTTCTAAACAATAATATTTTTATGGCTTATATAGCCTTAGCCCACCATCTAGCATGACTGACGGCCCCTGGAGGCCTGAAGCTGTAATTGGGCATGTCTTTCCCAAGGAACAAAAAAACAATTTGCAGAAGTTCCTTATAGTCTGCTCGGGGTTGTTTTTTCTTAAGTTGATCTACACAAATTGTCCAAATGTCAACTAGCACTAGAGCTGGTATTTTGGCAGCGACTAGGTCATCATTTATACCAGAGCAGTACTGTTCTTCCTTTATTTCGTCCCACTTTTCTTTGAAACGGCAAAATAAAAGCACTCCTGGGCCAGACGCGTTTCCAAATTTGGCTTTGAACACTCCTCTCAACTGGAGTTCATATATATGATGTCTGCATGGTAAATACAACAGATCTCGTTTTAAAACAACAACGTAACTTGTGAATTCATAAAATCTGCAAATCGTGAATTTCACAGCATAAACGTAGTAACATTAGATGCAAAAGCGCGGTTTTATAAATGTGTAAAAAAATGTCCAATACCTATTTCATGACCGATTTCTGTGTTCAAAGGTTTACTTTAAAGGAAATTAAATAGATTTTACTGTCTAATTAAAAAAACATAACAGTTTTGTATAATTATAATTCTACAAGCGTTTTAATTATGATAAATTTTTAAATTTGGCGAAAAAAAATTTTTTTCTACATTTAAGCCTATAGCATTAAAAGCACACACCTCAGCTTATTTTTGTCTGAAAACAAAACTTTGTGGCAAGGTTTTTCTTTTGAGTTTGAATAGCGTTTTTAAATCGGTTAAAGAACAAAAAAGTAATGGAAGTTTAAGTGGAGGAAACCTTAGGAAAAATCGAAAAAGCGATTATCGGTAATATCTCGATAACGCGTCGATAGAATTTTTTAATTATATGGCGATTTTCGTGATCAGCGGGTCATTTTACTTTAGAAAAAGTTGGTTTGGCGCTTTGGGGAAAATTGTTGTCGAGCAGTAAAACATTGTATTAGTTAGTCCATACAAACATACAGGGTTGCCCATATTCGACGGACCCATGTTTTTTTTTTAAAAAATCAAAGAAAAAATAAAAATTTGGCGGTTGGCAATCTTAATCATTTAATTTGTTCCAAGTAGATTTGTTTACATCAATTTTTGAATTTGATATCTCTCAAATGGCCGCCTCTGGCGTTGATGGCGTATTGTGCCCTTTTTGCAGCATTTTCCATCGATTTCGCCAACATTTCGGCCAGAATAGCGGCTATTTCTTCACGAATGTTGTCCTTGAGCTCTTCTACGGTCCTTGGCTTGTTAACGTAAACCTTTGACTTCAAATATCCCCACAAGAAGAAGTCAGGCGACGTCAAATCGGGCGAACGCGGTGGCCAGTCCAAATCACCACTTTTCGACATCAAACGGCCCGGAAACAATTTCTTCAGAAAATCGATTGTTATGCGACTTGTGTGCGGTGGAGCGCCGTCTTGTTGAAACCAGAACTGCCTCATACGCTTTCGACGAATAATTGGCATCACAAAATTGGTCATCATGTCGCGATAACGCTCCTGGTTGATGGTAACAGCATGGCCATTTTCATTTTGGAAGAAAAACGGCCCAATGACCGTTTTCGCACTAACGCCGCACCAAACTGTGACTTTTTCGTCATGAAGAGGCACTTCTTGAATCTCCTGAGGATTTTCAGTGGCGTAAATACGGCAATTTTGTTTATTTACGGTCCCATTCATACATTTTTTAATTTTTTAAAAGCACGTTGAGTTTTCACAATTGACTTGTTCTGTTGAATGTAAATTTCAACTATTTCAGAGCGCTCGCGTGGCGTGTATTGTTCCATGGTAAAAATCTGCTTGGACTGACTCTTCAAACGCGGTATGTCATTAAGCGATCTGACATCTCTATCAAAAGTTATGGCGTTGCCAGATGGGTCCGTCGTTTCACCCTTCTAGGAAGTTTTTTAAGGCAATTTTATAAAAATGTAATTTTTGTATGGGGACCCTTATAGGGAGTGGAGATGGGGGGTAGGTGCCTAGTAGGTGCCCCGAAAAAAATGTCGGGAAGGAAAAATCAGTGGGGGTCACTGGTACATTTGACCCCTCTACAGGCGACCCCTGGGCAGAAATGACCTTAAATATCAATTTTCGACCACTTTTTGAGAACTTAGAACTTGATGCGGGGTCACTTCCCCTCAACCCACCGTCTCCAAGTTTTGGCTCACGCATTTTTTTACCCAACCTCACAAATTGGGAGGTTGGAGCAAGTTGGAATCGCATTGCTTCAAATCTCCATACATCACTAAAACATGTCTAGTATACACCATTAGCTCAACTCGCTGTACATTTTACATTGCAACTTTCTTCTTTAGGTCGCCTATCTACCCATTGTGATCTATGTTCCAGCATTGGCTTTCAATCAGGTGACCGGAGTAGGTGTCCATACGATAACACCACTTGTTTGCCTCATTTGTGTCTTCTATACCAGCTTGGGCGGTCTTAAGGCTGTGGTATGGACCGATGTAGTGCAAGCGGTGTCCATGGTGGGTGGCCTCGCCTTAGTAGCCGTTAAAGGCAGCTTGGATATAGGCGGTGCAGGTGTGGTCCTAGAGCGGGCCTGGAATTCGGATCGCCTGGAAGCGCCTGAGTAAGTTGATAATAATCCATCTTTAGCATGGTTTAACTTTTGTTTGATAGCTTCAGCATTGATCCCACAGTGCGACATACTTTCTGGTGTTTGTCCTTTGGGGGCGTTATCTATTGGACGCAGACCAATGCCGTTTCACAGAATATGATTCAGCGATATTTGGCCCTGCCCACGCTGGGGGATGCGCGCAAGGCTCTGTTCATCTTTTGTGTGGGTGTGCTGATTATAATGGCTTTGTGTGGCTACAATGGTTTGCTTATATATGCCACATATCAGAACTGCGATCCATTGACCACTAAGGTAGGAGTCATTAGAGACATAATCCCATTTCTTTTTACCCCCTTATTTTGTCTTTTTAGCTGGCCAAGGCACGAGATCAGCTTTTGCCCCTGTTTGTGATGGACACTTTGGGTGAACTGCCGGGCATGACGGGCCTGTTTATAGCTGGTGTCTTTAGCGCCGCTTTAAGCTCGCTTTCCACCTGTTTGAACTCCATGACGGCTGTGGTTTTGGAGGATTTTGTCAAGCCGTTCGTTAAGAAACCCCTGTCCAGCACTGCCATCAATTGGATTATGCGTTTGGTGGTGGTGGGCGTGGGAGCTTTGTGTGTTTGTCTGGTCTATGTGGTCGAGCATATGGGCACTGTTCTACAACTGACCATGAGCCTGGAGGCCATAACGAATGGTCCATTGTTTGCCATCTTTACCATGGGACTGTTCTTGCCCTGGATCAATGGCACGGTATGATCATTTAAAAGTAGAATCCTTTAGGATGTACTTATTTGGTTTTTAATTATAGAGCGCTCTAGTGGGTGGCATCATGGGTGTGTTGGCCATGTCCTGGGTCAGCCTGAATGCGCAATGGGCGATTACCTCGGGTGCCATTAGCTACCAGACCAAGCCGCTTAATGTGGAGCAATGTGATTATAGTTTTAATACAGCTACTCTAATGTTTAGCTCGAATGCTACAGATGCACCCTCAGCTGAGTAAGTCGAAAGTCACTGAAGTGCCTTTGCCTTTGTAATCGTTTGTTTCTCAAATTTAGATCCATTTTTCCACTATACCGCATCTCCTATATGTGGTATACAACGTTTGGTGCCTCGTTCACCATAATTGTGGCTTTGCTGGGAACTTTGGTTTTTGGCAAAAATAATCCAAATAAAATTGATCCGGTTCTACTCACACCCTGCATACGAAAGTACTTTAGCTTTGGCTCTGATAAACCCATGGTAGGTGCAATTGTATATAATGACGGTCCAATAATGATTTCTGATTCTAGGATGCATATAAGCCCGACATTCCGCAGCAGCTCAAACTACGCCATGATGAGGTGGCTCTTTGATTTGGAAACCTTAATGCTAAGATTGAATAATAAAACTTAAATCGTAACTTGTGTGAACTAAGCTAGTGGGTTGCTGGGAGACTCGTTGATCAGGTTGTGTTGATATCTTTCGGAGGAGTTGTGAAAAAAATGTATTCGCATACGTACACTGAAAAAAAATGGTCGGAAGAATTCAAGCATTAAACGAATGATTTAATGCCGACCGTTCTCATTGTTTAAAGATTGTATAAATAAACGAGAGCGCAAGTTAAAGTCGGCTCTAACCGACTTCGATATACCCGTTACTCATGAAAAAACATGTTTAACAGTGTTCCTGCGTTCCTTAGTGCGACCATCCGAAAAGTATGCAACATTTTTTTTAGGGTGGGAGGGGTGGTCTTGGTTCACTTTTTTGCTCATAACTTGAGAACCGTTTATCCGATCTTTATCATTTCTTTGGCAAATCGATTTATTTTGCTAATTACTAACTATCTAGAAAGTACAAATTGTCTATCTTTAAAACTGTAGGAGATATAACGTTTTTTCCAAATTGCGGGGGCGGGAGGGGGCGTGGCCAAAATTTGAAACAAACTTGATCTGCGGGCAGATAAAAGAAGCATTTGTCCCATACATGTCAAACCTCTATCTCTTACCATCTCTGAGATCTAGGTGTTCATACAGACAGACGGACAGACGGACGGACGGACAGACGGACAAGTCTATATCGTCTCGGCTGTTGATGCTGATCAAGAATATATCTACTTTATATTTATTTGCACGACTTTAGTATACCCTTTTTACTCTACGAGTAACGGGTATAAAAATATAAAACTATGCTCCCACCGGTAATTGATCCCGCGACCTCGACGTTTTCTAAGCGAAAATCGTGTCCACTCGACCACCGTTGATGTTTGTTGAGGGGCAAAATGCAAACCGCTTACATTCTTAAGCACGGACCGTAAATAATGAATACTTTATTTTTTTCAAGTAATAAAATCACCCACTTATAACACAGCGTTACAGCGAAAAAATACTTTCGAAATGACCTAGCACACGCTGTAGAGCAGGTCGAGTATAGCATTTCCTCATACTTGGTTTTCTCCTAACATCCCCAAAATCTGAAGTTATGGTCCAAAAACCAAACTTTTTGCTTTTGTACCTCACTTAAATAGATATAACTCGTGAATGGACCGTCCGATTGCTCATATCTTTATCAATTCCGGTAGAGACGAGAGTAATCTAGTACATTTTAATCAATGGTTTGACTAATTTAACGCGATGGCTGAGAAATGCGGCTTACAGAAATGGCATTTTCCTTTTTTTTTTTGAGAAATTTGTACTTTGACCATTACTGGTTTTACTATTGTATTTTATTCTATGCGATTTTTTCTTAAAATTTATTATAAAAGCCCATTTAATTCTCCGTTGAACGGTTGTTGTCCCAATGAATTTGGATACCGTTTGACGAAGTTATGCGCGCATTTCTAAGGACACCTCGACAATCTAGTATTTTTTTTTAGTATGCCAACATATTTTTGACAACCTTAACATAGGTGCCCCCTACAAGTATGCTCTGTTTTCTTTGGCGCCAGATTCAGAAAATATTTTTAAATTCTTATATAAATATAAATTTTCATGTTTCACAATTTTTGGGCCAATAAATATAATATTGGAAATGTGAACCGCTAGCATGGCTTAATTTTTGACTGTGATATGCGACACTAACTCGCTTATTGTTTCATCAAAATATTTTTAAATTTTAATATCATGTACAAGAGTATCTAACTCTGACTGGTGCATTTTGTAGAGTCTGCAGATGTGTTCTCCCACTTAAGCCAACTCTAAATGTTAACTGTGGGCTGTAAGGGTCTTAAAGGGTCTTCGGTGCCAAAGGTAAACGCCAGAAAGAATATATATTCTTGATCAGCACTAAGAGCCGAGACGAAATAGTCATGTCCTTCTATCCACATGACCAGCGGTCTGTCTGTCAAAGACGGTAAGAGCTAGAGGTTTGCGACGCTTGAAAGGCATCATCTCCCACCACATAAAGTATATATGTATATTCTTGACCAGCATGACGAGCTGAGTCAATTAAGCCTGTCCGTCTGAGGCGGCGATCGGCGTCTTCGAGAGAGAGAATCATTTGGAGGATTTATAGACCTTTAAAAGTTGGCGATGGATTCCGCACCCGAATCAATCTCGAACTGTATGAGCTCTTTGGGGATCCTAGTCTAGTCAAGCGCATAAAACAACAGAGCCTGCGCTGGTTAGGACATGTCAACCGGATGGATGAAGAAGCTCCAGAAAAAAGGCGTACTAGACGAAGGCGGATGAATATGGAGGAAAAGGCAAAGTGGGCTCGCGAGGAACAGAAGGGACTGGCGGGCAGTAATAGCAGTGGGCGAGACCGTCAGGCATATGTTGTACAATTATCGGGCCAAAAGAGAAGTCAAAAAATCCAAAAAGTAGCTGGTGCTGCTAAGATGGGTGCATGTAATAACGCCCGCTGACATAACGCCCGCGGGCGTTACCTTTTGCATTGAACACGAGAAACTTCAGCATTTCAAGTACCGTTCATTTTGTTATCTCTTGATTGAAAGTACCGTTCATTATTATACACTTGAAAAGTGTATTATAATTTTGCCCAGAAGTTTGCATCGCATAGAAGGAATCATCTCCGACCACATAAAGTATATATATTCTTGATCAGCATGACGAGCTGAGTCGATTAAGCTTTGTCCGTCCGTCTGCCCGTCCGTCCGTCTGTCTGTTTCTACGCGAACTAGTCCCTTAGTTTTGGAGCTATCGAGCTGAAACTTTCCACAGAGTCTTCTTTTTACTGCACGCTGCCAATATGTCGGAACCGACCGGATCGGATGACTACTTCTTGTAGCTGCCATACAAATGTTCGTTCGGAAAATGGGTTTTAGTAAGAAAAACTGTTTTGTTCTCAATATTACAGCTCTCAAACACGGTCATGGGTAATATGTAATGTTTTTAAGCTGATCTGCGAAGTTTGGTCGAAGTCGCTAACCGTTGAGACAAGCTATTTCAAGTGTATGAAAACTTCGGTACAGACGAAGTTAGCTTTGCCTTTCTCGTTTTTTTTTATTTTCTGCATCTTACGCATGATTATGTTCTTATTAGTGTATCATTGAGGTTTGAGCAGCGTGGACGCGAAATAGATTTAGTATACTAGAGTAAAATTGTTGGTGGGCTTCGTAATAATTTGAAACTGTGGTTGCTTCCAGCACAACAACAATTGTTCCAAATTAAGCATTCGACCCAAAAAAATTCACGGTTTGTTGGCTTTATTAAAAATATATGTGAAGAATTGAGAATGCGCCGCAGGCCAAAAATTTTTAAAAAGAAGCACAGACAATAATTAAAAAAAAAAATCGCGCGATTAATTAATTTAATTATTTCAACAGGTATCGCACATTGTCGATACACAAATATGCGTCGTCGGGTGAAATTTGAATAATTTTCCCATCACTGATTGAGCGCAATTTTCAAAGCAAGTTACAAAACATCGTAAGACTTCAACCAAATTTAAACTAGGTAATAATTATGAATTTAATCATTACTAAATTGTCATATCTGTCAATCAGGGCCGTGAAGAACGCATGTTGATCATTTGTATTTACTGATTGTGAAACGTATAATTTAAAATGTGACCATATTACATGCATACATTAAACAATCTGGTCACACTGTCCCAAAACAAAAGAATTGTCACTTTTGGTATTTTTGTTTTGGCAAGTCTTTGGTGGAAGTGTATACTACGCTTTAGCATTTTGCGCAATAATTTGTATGGAGTATTCGGGGCTTAAAGGTGCTGCCACCTTGCTGCCGGCCATTTGTAGAGTACCCCTGTTTTCCTGTGTAAACACACTTTCTTGACACACTGTAATAAATTGAATCACGCTGCCCATCTCTAATGGTGTTGCCACCTTCGGTGACTTGTTGTTGTTGTTGCAATAGTTCAGAGTTTTTGCGGTGTTTATTGTTTAACTAATAAAACAATGCACCTGCACTTGAACTTGAATTAATGAACGGTTAATTACAAGTGTTAAAGGTGCCTAAATAGTTTGCTCATTGCTGGGGCAAGTAAAAGTAAGTAAAAGATTACAAGTTTTCACATTCAGGTTAATGTTAATAATAATACTATTCAAATTTGAATTCTAATTAAAAAAAGGCAACAACATGCGTGTGCTACGCCGTGGTACAGTACAAAAGTTAGCACTGGTCTTTGGCGTGCTATTGTTGTTAGTTACTTTATATGTACTTAACGAGGAGCAGGAAGTGGACAATGGGGCAAAGATGTGAGTGTTTGGGTTTATTGCCATTATTGAATTTTCATGTATATATTTGTGGCTGATAAGCAAAAAAAAAAAACATGCAGTATAAGTGTATGAGTTCTTGCATTTCAGCGCCATAATTGAACGTTCGATAAGATCTGCCATGAATCAGGGCGAGTGTCGGCAGCCGCATTTGCCCTTGGATAATCCCGATATCATGCGCTTCTACAAGCCCGTGGGTAAAATTAACTGCGGCGAGGGTCTGGATTGGGTGGCCTGCGAGGTGTGTAGAAATTGTCTGTTTAAGCTTTCAAATTTTTTAATTAATTCTGCATTTATTTAGAAATCCATTTGCTTTGTCAGACCCGAGATAGCGGCCAGTTATGGGGAAATAAGCTGTTCCTATACGGATATTATACGCAAAACAGACTATAAAGTAAGATTTGGACGCACTTTGAAGATGAAGGAACCGTATGTGTTGCAGCAGAGTGATTTTGTTAAGGTAGTCTGCCGCTCGGAGGGTGGAGAAAGGTGAGTTATGGTTGAGTGATGCTTTAATCATAGCCTGCTTTCATTTGTTTTGTTTTTTTTACGGTCTACAGTTGGTTTGGCATGGCTCATGGCATACGTGATACTGTGCCGCGTCCATTGGCTGCCAATTTTGCTCCCAATCTGGCTGTGTTACCACCCGAAGCCGTGGCCCAGGCTCAGCAATTAATGCAGGATGTACCCACTGCCTCGTTTTATAATGTTCTTATGTTTGGCTTTGATTCATTGAGTCGGAATGCTTTTATTAGAAAGCTACCTAAAACCTATAACTATTTGACTCAACAACTGGGAGCCATAGTGCTCAAGGGTTATAATATAGTAGGCGATGGCACACCCCAGGCATTGGTGCCGCTCTTGACGGGCTACACAGAACTGGAACTGCCGGAGACTAGAAAAAGACTTTCGGGTGCGGGCAGTGTGGATGCTTATCCCATGATTTGGCAGGATTTTGCTAAATTGGGTTACATGACCTCTTTCAATGAGGATTTGCCAAATGTGGGCACGTTTACCTATCGCATGAATGGCTTTGAAACGCAGCCGGTGGATCATTATTTGCGTACCTATTTTATACAGGCTCAGCACATGTCCAGCGATAGTTTAGACAATTGTATTGGCCATCAGCCGGATCATGTGACCATGCTGGAATATACCAAAAATGTGAGTTTTGAATTTGTTAAGATTTGCTTTAATAATTCTCGATTTTGCAGTTTATGCTGAAATATCGCGATAATCCACGTTTTGTGTTCAGTTTTCATGGTGGTTTGTCACATGATTCAATTAATCTGGTGGGTGCCGCCGATGATGATGTTTATAACTGGTTGGTGGCTCTTAAGGAGGGATCTCTATTGGATGACACCATACTCATATTTATGGCCGATCATGGCAATCGATTTGCCGAAGTGCGTGCCACTTTGCAGGGCAAGCAGGAGGAACGTCTGCCCTTTTTTAGTTTTACCTTTCCGGAGTCATTCAAGAAACGTTTCCCCCAGGAGTTTGCCAATTTTGTGGCCAATGAACAAAGTCTTAGTACACCCTTTGATATACATGCCACGCTGAAGCATATAATACGTGAGTGTTTGAATAACACGGAGAAATCTGTACTAAAACCATATTATTTAACCCTCAGAATTGCAAACCACCAGCTTGGATGATGTACCTGCCAGTGAGGAGCAAAAAACAGAGCCCAATATCTCAGAGCTGGCCCAGGGTAGAGCCATCTCTTTGTTTAATGTTATACCCAGCAATCGTTCTTGTGCTGATGCCTATATAGAACCACATTGGTGTGCTTGTCTCAATTGGATTCCTCTGCCGTTGAACGACACCCGCTATGAGGGCATCATACTCAAAGCAGCTCAGAGTATAGTGGAGGCCATTAATTCGGCTACAGCCGAGCGACGTCAGTTTTGTTCCCCCTTGGAGGTGGGTTTCTTTTCGGTTTTTTTTAAGCTCCGTCATCTAATATTTTCATTCCTTGTCAGCTTTCACGCATAAATTGGGTTTTGCGTCTGCAAGCTCACAAAGAGTTGCTGCAGTTCAAGTCCAGCAGCGATCGAGATGGTTATCTGGCCGACATGACTGGCCAGACTTTGATTCAAGAGGAGATGTATCAATTGCAATTGGTCACCCAGCCGGGCGAGGCTTTGTATGAGGCCAGTGTGTCCTACAATCTGCATACATTCACCGCCACAACCAAACTCACAGATATTTCGCGTGTGAATAAATATGGCAACCAAGCGAGTTGCATCTACGAACGTGATCCCGAATTGCGAAAGTATTGCTACTGCCGCAACTAGTCAATGCACATAGAATACACATATCGATATGTGTTTACTCAGGCACTCTCTACCTCCTAAGCGGAGAAATGCAACAAATTTCGAATTGTCTAGTAGTAAGTAGTTTCCTATGATGTCCCAAAGACTAAGCAATTTCATTTATTTCAATTTGTTCCTTAAGTCTATAGTTCCCCAATATTATTATTATTATTATTATTTGTTGTTAATAATTAAATGTAATTTCTGAAAGTGATTGTAAAATGACTGAAAAGAGGAAAAAATAAATACAAGCCATATTTATGTCGAAATGTCTAAGGGAATCCGTTCGGGATACTCTACCATACTTGAAGACCAAGAGGGTATACCATTTAATACAGACTACTTCATACCACAAACGACGTTGGTCAAATTATACGACGTCTATATCCCAAGCCGTCATGAGTGGGAACACCTTCCCCATAGCAGAGCCAACGCCATTAAAATCTACACTGACTGCTCTAGCCTCGACGAAAAAGTAGGATCCCTCCAAACTTCGATTTGAACTTGTGGTTTCTTGTGTCTGACCATGCAGAAGTGGTAGCTTCCATCCAGGAAGCTGCCACTTACCCTTAAAACTCTTACGGTTAAAGAAGAAATCGCTCACTTGCTTCAATACTGGCATAACTCAAAATAATCCATTTTGAGAAAAACGCGTTTAAAGTTCTCAATGGGCTTACTTAACCCAGAAAAAAGGACTCTCTTTGTATCGAGTTAATCTAGTAAAATGTTATAAATTTAAAATGTTTATTAATATAACTTGAAAATATGATGTTTTAACTAAAAGACGAAGTATGTATGCGCAATATCGACTGCAGGACAACTGAGATATGACGCTCTAGCAATAACATGAAAATGAACCTGTAGAATGATATTTTGACATATTCGGAGGTGTCACAGAAATCTCTTCCGACCAACATCCAACCCAAAACCAATTCATCGGTGTCACAGAAATCTCTTACGGTTGGTTTCAATTTGAAAAAATAAATAATTTATTTTTATGCAACTTATCCAGAAAAATAATTTTGTTTACAGCTCCAAAATTTGTTTTGCTTGTCAAAATTGTTTGGTTGGTGAATTTTGCTAAATCTCCTAATAAAATACGAGAGATTTGAAACCAGTGTTGGGCAATTTCGTGTGGTTTGGAAAGTCATTATTTTTGAGGATTGTGAATATTTTCTTTTTGTTGGCGTGGTGAAAAATGGGGTCCCTTGTGTCTAAGACTCGTCCTGGCCGTGTTCAGTATCATATGTTTGGGATGACTGGAATAATAATTAATCATCCTCCCGGATGCCATCGGTTTCTGGTACCAATCCAGTTTAAGGGATTTTTCTACTCTGTGAACGATGGAGTCAAGAAATGGTAACTGGCTATCCTTTTCCAACTCAAGGTTAAACTTAATGTCCTTATGATATGAGTTTAATATTGTCAGGGTGTTTTCTATTTGGTCCGCCTTTACTATGGCAAATAGGTCGTCAATATATTTGATTAATAATCTAGTGTCAGGTACTCTGTCCAAAATTGTCTTTATAACTATGTCTGCTATTATCGGTGATGCGGGGGAACCCATTGGCAGTCCTTTAAGTTGCACATACAGTTTGTCATCATATTTAAAATATGCTAACATCTCCGTAAATACTAAGAATACTAGGAAACAATGACACCACATCAAACGAAACTAATCTTTCGTCGTCATAGATATGGGAATCATTTATTCGCGCCTTAAATTCAAATGTGTTTTTAACATTGTATCTGGAGCCTAATGTCAAATTCTTCAAAATGTTGACCAAATGTTTGCACAGGTGATAAGACGGCGAGTTTATCATCGAGCAAATTGGTCGTAGAGGCGTGTTCTCCTTGTGTATCTTGGGAAGTCCATGTATGCGAGAAATTATACATTGGTACGAAAAAACTAAAAACAAAACTGACATAAAAGAAGGAATGAAACAACAATCCCCCAAAAAACAGCACTTGGGCCCATTGTACTGAGAGCGGACATATCCACATCAATAGCTGGAAGGATGAACCCAAACAAGACACAGAAAATTTTCGCATTTACGAGACATCTCACTTGACCGCAACAAAAAATCAAATTGGTTGTTAACTGCTACAGCTGACTAAGCGGACGATGTGCCATTTTTGTACGTACACTTACACGATTTTGTCTAGAATCATGTGGGGAAAATAAAATAAATTGTTTTCATTACTGTTTACAGCCCTGAAGACGAAATATAACAAGGCTCCAAACCTCTTACAAACAAGTGCGAAAGTCTGTCAGCTCGACTATAACATTGTGCAACTTTTTTAAGGGCATTTTCTGGCTACGCCTTCGGACCGCGATATTTTTAAAGAGCGTACCGAAATAAAAAATCCCCAAAGGACTTGGCCCTATCACATCGTAACGTACTTTTATTTATACCCCCAAACTGTCCAATATTATAAACGGTTATTTTGTTTTATATCTTGTCTAGTCATGAACAGACTGACCCAAAAAATTGGCATCTAGTGCTCCGAAAAAAGTGAAATTTTTCATTTTTTTTGCCAGAAACGGCTAAACTACTGGGAATTTGAAAAACCTTTCTTCTGCGAAATTATCCCAAACAACAATATAACCAAAGGAGTAACAAATTTATGAGTTGCACTGTGTAATATACTCTGTAACAGACGTATTCGGCTTTTTGTTCTCTTACGAGGCGTTTGTTCGTTTGCTTGTTGCTCACGCTGAAATGTCAAACACACGATCAGTCGTAGTTTTGCTTTCAATGGCAATTGTGTTGTAAGCTTCACTTCTTCGTTTTGTTTAAAACAATAAGTAAAGCGCGCCAGGACAGCTAGTTGTTAAAAAATGAATGAATAAAATATTTTTTTGTTGTTATCGAGAGCATTGACTGACAGTTGTTAGATGTTGCCAGTGTAAATTTCCATTTCGCATCATCATTATATTCCATGTGTTTCTCTAACTCTCCAATCCTATAATTCATGCGGGTAGATTTTCCGAATTTGTAAAAAAGTTTTTTGACTAATTTTTTCAGTATCGGTCGCCCTGTAAGTTGTCACTCATTTTATGATCTTTGGTGGGCGCTCTCTAAAATAGGAAAATCACATACATACCGGTTAAAGCTTCTCGTAGCTATAAGTATTTCACTTAGATGACACAATAATTTGTATGTATAGTTTTATTTTGGATTACATTTAAGATAAGTAATACAATGCTTTATGGGGAGTGTGGAATTATAACCGTTAATTAGACTGCTTTATAACAAACTATGGTTTTTGGTTTTTAATAACTTTTTTTGCATAAATTCGTAATCGCATATAATGGCTAAGTATGTACATACAATATTTTGTTTAAATGTTTACTAAATATTAGAAACATTTGATTTATGTAAGTAGTAAACTAAGGACAAGTGTTTAAGCTAAAAAAAATTATTCAAGTTGGTACCAGGGACTTTAAAAATCAGAAACGCGGAAGCAAACTAAAACATAATTCAGAGCTCCTTGAAGAAATTCCATAAATAAATTATTCACATTTTATTTGACCACCTTCCATAAACGATTTAGAATTGCGAAGTTTTCTGCTCCGATACATCGATATGACCCCCTACCTATGGTTGGCCAAATTCACAACCATCGATAGTGCGATCGATGCTTTTCACAACACTATTAGATCCTTGTGATCCGGAAAACCAGTTAGATCTATGTACTTATAATCCCGTTCATCCATCAGATCGTATCAGGCATTCATACAATTTCAGAATAATCACACTTTACGGGTACGCTGAGAAAAACAGAAAATGATCCATTGTAGGATTTTGGTATCCATTTAGACTGAATATGTATTACTAACCAAGCGCGACGATATCATAAAACTGAAAATATAGCAAATTAGAGTAGACAAAAGACTATCGACAAGTGATTTCTGAGAATTTTGTTAATAGCAGAAAATTTTTCAGAATTATAGAAAACGTTTCAAAACGACGAAAGCGGAGATATATCGTTTGGAAAACGGCGGGCTATGCGTACCCGCTATGGGTGCAGATTCTAAAAACTTAAATAAACTTTTAATATTTTCAAAATATCAATATCGATAATATCAAAAATCTAAATTTTCAATATATCGATTTTAAAGCTTAAGAAAGTTTTCATGCAACATCTTTAACGCCACATGACCATTTCTAGTAGCCGTAATATCTTCTCAGCCAGCAATTTAGCAAACCAAGCTAAAGTAAGATTGCTTTTGCAAGCGTTGTCGTATGACAGCCTACGACATTAACAAAACACTTGCGAAAGTAAGATATTTGCGCATGTCGTTTCGGCGACCGAGAGAAATTCCGTGCTCACTCTCTCTCGCTCTGCAGCTGGCAAGGCAGACAAAAAAAAGGTAACCTTGAGCAAAGGCAAGAAAAACGAGAAAGGCAAAGCTAACTTCGTCTGTACCGAAGTTTTGATACACTTGAAATAGCTTGTCTCAACGGTTAGCGACTTCGACCAAACTTCGCAGATCAGCTTAAAAACATTACATATTACCCATGACCGTGTTTGAGAGCAGTAATATTGAGAACAAAACAGTTTTTCTCACTAAAACCCATTTTCCGAACGAACATTTGTATGGCAGCTACAAGAAGTAGTCATCCGATCCGGTCGGTTCCGACATATTAGCAGCGTGCAGTAAAAAGAAGACTCTGTGCAAAGTTTCAGCTCGATAGCTCCAAAACTGAGGGACTAGTTCGCGTAGAAACAGACAGACAGACGGACAGACGGACGGACAAAGCTTAATCGACTCAGCTCGTCATGCTGATCAAGAATATATATACTTTATGTGGTCGGAGATGATTCCTTCTATGCGTTGCAAACTTCTGGGCAAAATTATAATACCCTTTGCAAGGGTATAAAAATGTGTATCTCATTCTCGTTGTCTTTCTTGAAGAGCGAACAAGTGAAAATTTTTCATTAAAAAAATAAGTGCGGGCTTAAATTTATTTAATGTCAGCAGCAAAATATTAGGAAAAAATTAAGAAAGCAGTTATACGATTGTCACATCAAGTGCAAGAAAATTTACCGGACAAGACATGCATTCGAGCCTTCACTGTCGCCACTGCCATTCGTCGTAAGTAACAATGCTTACTTGCAGTTTAAAGTCAACTATTTACATTTATATTTAAATTCTATTACAGAGACTTTCACTCTCATATTAAGGAAGGAAGAGGACTTTGTATTTCCCCTTAAAGCAGGGAAAACGCTAATTTAATTTAATTTTAATTTTTGAATAATAAAAATAACCAACCAGAACACTCACAAAATAAATGTTTAAAACGCTTTCTTATTTCACTTACAATACGTGTTTTGTAACCGTATTTACAAAGCTTGTGGAAAGCGTATAAAAATGAATTATAAAACATGTTTTGCAAGCGACTTTTTTAAGCTTATAAAGATGGGTGCGTTTCGATTATAAAACGCTTACTTTGATGCGTTTTATAAATGTCACAGCAGCGTTTTATAAGCGTTTTGCTTATATTTGAACGCTTACAAAACGTGTATTGTTTTTTATATAACTTTTTTAATGTAATAATTTTTTGGTAAGGAAAGAAATCACTAAACGCTTGTATTTTATCAGGGATCGCAAATAAGAGTTATGGACTTTAAAAAAATCAAAGCCAAATAAGTGTCCTAGACCCTTTTGGAGGCACCCCATATCCGAAATTTGAGTGAGCAATCCAAAATCAGGATAAACTTTTATTTTCAATTTTTTAAATAAAAATCAAAAAATAACTCTTATTTTTATTTAAAAGTTGAAAATAAGAGTTATTTTTCAATTTTTATTTTAAAAATTGAAAATAAAAATTGATTTTGAATATCTTTTGAACCAGTCGGTGGATTTTAGAAGTAGACATATATCTGTGATCTATGTTTCAATACCTTTCCATTGATACATCACATGTCCTTGAAGGATCAAAATTAAGGATACCAAAATTTTTTATTGATTCAGTGCCACTTTATATACATATCGCTCACTTACTTCAAGTCTGTCATAACTCAATCAAGTAAGAAAGTTGTACTGTAACATACTCTCCATAAAATTGCAATTTTTGACTTGATGTAGAAATATTTGCCGTGTTTTGTACTAATTTGTGTAAAATTTTCAAATTGATGTATCTTAAACTTTCCATATGAGATGAGAATATATCGTTATATCATTTGTAAATTCATATTAATGCAAGAGCATCATATCTCAGTTGTCCTGCAGTCGTTATTGCACATACATACTTCGGCTTTCAGTTAAAACATATTTTTCCTGCTGCTGACTGTGAAAATGAGATGTCAAAGCGAATGCACATATAGGCTAATTGAAGTTTAATTAAATTAGTTCGAAATTGACTATCAAACAAGGAAGACTTCCAATAATTCGTCTAAGCATTGTCATTTTATTTGAGTGTAGACTCACCACAGATGGACCCAGTTTCATCTCAAGTATCCTATCCGTCAACAAGTCAGGTTAACACTACTCCACAAAGCATTCTCAACGAATTTCTTAATTCAATTGAGGCGGCCTCTGGGAATGAAAAGACAGTTGGGGAAGATGATCCTGAACTCAATCTTGCAATAACCGAAATATTCCAATCCAATTGATATAAGAGAGAATATCATGAAGTATTGGGAGGACAAAAAGTTCATGTATCCTCGGTATCAATTGGCGAAAGTGATCCATTGCGTGCCAGCAACCCAAGTGTCAGTTGAGAGGGCATTTTCTGCTTTAAAATTGGTCATGTCTGACTTGAGGGTGCAACTTGTCCTCATATTCTATAAAAAAATACTATTCATAAAACTGAATAAAGAATGCGATAAAGCATGCTGAAAAAAAAATTCATTGTCATTGCATTTTTGGTTTTCAGATACTTTTTCACAAATGTGCTGGTAAGCACTCCTCGAACGAGAAATAGGACTGGATTTTAAGATGTACTCTATGTATCTATTTCGCAATTTGCAAACATTAAATATACGTGTTTTATATTTCTGTTTCTATTGAATTTACCTTTCCAAGCCGAACCTTTTACAGAATTTTACAGGTAGCTTTAGAGTCATTGCTTAAAAATGGCTTGAGCTATGAACTGAAAACTTGTTGTGTAGGATGGTACTATAAAGCAAGCCGAACCAGCCGGCTTAACTAGTTCAAAAGTGAAAAGTGTTCATCATAGCTCGTCACCGGTTAAAAGGTGATATGTTTTCTGAGGTAATCACGAAGAGATCCTTTTTCAAAACTTCTTCAAAAAATTTTCTTTAAGCGTGCAGTTTTCGTTTGGGTTTTGCTGTTAATACGACACGATTTAGTTCGGTTTATGAGCACGAATTAGCGGTTTGGTTTATTTTGGTTCCGGTTTTACAGTTTGCATCTGCAGTGTTGTCAAAATTTTTGCATACATAAACTCTGGGACTGAAACACTAAACAACTTTTAAATTTTGCAGAGCTTGACCAACTTTTTTTACGTGTTTGAGTTATGAGAGACTTAAAGTAAGTGAGCGATATGTATAAAAGAAGCACTGAATGAATAAAAAATTTTTGGTATCCTTAATATTGATCCTTCAAGGACATGTGATGTATCAATGGAAGGTATTGAAACATAGATCACAGATATATGTCTACTTCTAAAATGCAGCGCCTGGTTTTAAAAGATATTTCAAATCAATTTTTATTTTCAATTTTTAAAATAAAAAATTGAAAAATAACTTTTTATTTTCAATTTTTACTAATAAAAATTAAAAATAAGTGTTATTTCAATTTTTTTAATAAAAATAACTGTTAAAATAATTTTTATTTCAAAAATTATAACTGTTACGATCCCTGATTTTATATTAAAACTGCTCGAATTTATATGTGCATAGGCACCAAAAGCACGCCTACTAGATCACAAGGTTCAGGTTCGAACCGGGGTTCAGGAATAATTTTGTTTTATCGCTAGTTCGGACAACATTAAATTGGAAATTACTTAAAAGTTTTAAGGGCGAGCGCACACATGTGACTGAATGATGAACTGACGGCAGAACTTAAGGCTGATCTTGATGGGTATCTTTTTGAAATCTTTAAAAACATGTTTTAAGCACAATGATAGTTTTCCAAAAGTTTTAATACATTTGAGTTTTTGAAGCAATCTTATAAAAAATACCAGAAAAGAATCAATGAAGTCGTTTACCGATTCGATATATGTCACTTTTTTATTATTTTCTTGCTACTTAGGAAAGATTTAATTTTATCAGAAGATGAATATACAGAATCATTTAAGCTTTTATTGATAGTTCCTTTTGAACAAATGTTAAATTGATCTTTAATTTTCATCCACTTGAGCTGAAAATCGTAAAAAGGATATGAAAATTTCCAATTTCATTCCAAATGTATCAGTTCATTTGTTATTGCAAATCAGGAATTGGGTCTTATAATATCTGATTAATCATATTTATGGATTACAGCAAACATTACACATTTGTAAGGTCATAAAACTTGTTATTGTGGGTTATTCCTTCCGTTTTCTAAAGGCTTTTTTTTCGGAAAAACAAAAACAAACGAAAAGTTCTACAAAAAGTTTGAAATTTATTTGCATTGAAATAAAAACTCAATAAATAGGAATAAACAAAAAACGAAATCAGAATCCAGAAATGGGAGTTATCAAAATTAGGAAACACCAGCTAAAAATAGAAACTTAATGCGAATGAGTCCAAAGTTTACTTTTGTGGATGCAATTTTGTAGTAGTAAGTAAAGTACCTAAGAGCTAAGATGTTGTGTGGGTGTGTGTGTGGGGGGGGGGAGGCAGGATCCAATACAACTTGGGTGTATTTTCGAGGGTGACTTCTGTTGTCATTTTCAATAATTTTTTGATGCTAAGTTTAATGATTTGGTTATGTGCATGAGGATTTGTGCATTCGTCTAGCTGTAGACACCATGATGAGCGGGGGCTGCGGCATTGGCCAGTTGGTGTCACGACACCGAGGTGGCCAGAAATTCTTGCAATCGCTGCACAGTGACACGATCCAGTTTGCAGAGATCAAAGTCAAAGGTCTTGTGGGTGATCTCATAGCAGCCGGTGGCCGCAATCATTTCGACAACATGTTGCAGCTCTTCGTTATCCTGTAGGGTCATGATTTTCTGGTGCAGCTCCTGCAGTTCGCTCAGATATTCTGTGGGCAATGGAGTGGGAGTTGGTGTGGGTGTGGGGGTGCTGGCTGCATGTATGGGCGTGGTGGAATCATTGGGTGAAAGTCCACTGTTGTTGTTGTTGTTGTTAAGGTTGGTGCTAGGAGTAATGGCGGTAGCAGCTGATGCTACTGGATTACTAATGGGTGAGGAGGAGGGCGGTGGCAATGCCGGTGAAGTGGCAGCAGTATTACTGGGTCGCAGGGAGGGCGATTTGGACTTCTCTCGCGCGGCCTTGTTTTGCTCCTTCTTTGTGGGTTTCACTGGTGGCTCAATGAAGGTACTGGCACTACTACCGCTGTTGCTATTCTGTGAATTTCTGCGATTGCGTTTCTTTTCCTCTTTCTCCGGCTTTTCGGGTTTCGTGTCCGGTGACTTGTCCTTGTTATCTGTTGGCTGTTTCTCTGCAGCCTTGTCCAACTTTTCCTGGCTGATTTTGGTTTTGGTTTTGTGCTCTTTGGGGGTAGGTTTTGTCTCCTTGCCAGATGGTGTGCTACTTTTGGGTGTGGATTGAGTGGACTTTTTGGCCGGCAGATCGGGAAAACTGCTATTTGAGCTGTCGGAGTGTTGAAGTGTGGCTGCAGCGGCGGCAGCCAGTGCACTGGTGGCAGCCAAATCGGGTGCCGATTGAGCTGAGTCCACATCGCTGAGATCCAAATTGTTTGGTGGCTTCTGTGGCGGATTTGGTGGCTGTGATTTGGCTCCACTGTTCTTGGTTTCCGTTGATGGTTTATCAGCAGATTCTCGCTGACGTTTCTCCTCCTTGCTGGAGGAGGAGGAGGTGGATTTCTCCTTGGATTTCTTGTGTTTTTCCTTCTTGGAGCTGTTGACACTGCCAGTTGGGTTTATGGCTGGCTTATCCTTTTCACTGGTAGCCTCGACAGCGGGCGGGGGGATAGTCAGTGTGGTGGAGGAGGTGGTGGTGACCTCTGGTTTGCTAGGAGGCTCCGGCAAAGCTGGCTTATCCTTGGGTTGCTGCTGGTCCTTTTCCCTTTCCTTCACCTTCTCTTTGTCACGCTCTTTGTCTTTCTCCTTGTCACGCTCCTTGTCCTTATCCTTGCTTTTGTCCTTCTTTTTGTGTTTGTGGGACTTTTTGTTGTTCTCTGGGTTGCCATTGCTGCTGCTGGAGGCCTTTTCTGGCTTGGATTCGGTGATCTTTTCCAAGGCTTTGCTGGCAGCTGAATTAGATTCCTCTTTACCTCCCACTTTACTTTCCTCAGTAGCTTTTTTAACACCGACGGCGGCGGGCGGATTGTGGCCTGCCACTGGTGTGGGTGTGGCCTTGCCCGTGGCCGACGTAGAAGCCGCCGGTAGAGTCCCCGTGGCGGGCTCTTCCTTGGTTAAACGCTTGTCTTTATGCTCCTCACGTTGCTTTTCACGCTCCCTTTCACGTTCCTTGTCCTTGTCCTTTTTCTCTTTCTTGGACTTTTTGTTGGAACTGCGTTCCTTGTCCTTGGTTTCCGATTTTCCCGTTGACTTGTGCTCTTCGCGTTCCTTGGAGCGCGATGGGGGCGCCACCACTAGTGCCCCCTCTGTGCTCTTCTTGGGACTGGGTGCTCCCATTTCGGTTCGTAATGGTTTGGGACTGGCCGTTTGCTTTACCAGGGCCAATGCTGTAGAAGTTGTAGTGGAGGAGCTCTGCTCCCGTTCTCGCTCTCTTTCCTTGTCCCGGGATTTGTCCTTCTTGGACTTTTCCTTATCCCGATCATGTTTGCTGCTGCTGCTGCTTTCGCCAGACTTGCTGGACTTGCGTTCCTTGTCCCGGCCATGCCGATCTTTTTTGTCCTTGTCGCGCGGTTTTTCCGATTTGTCGCGCTCCTTGCTAGACTTCTCCTTAACTTCATGGGAGCCGCCGCCACCGCCACCGCCTTTTCCACTGCTGCTGCTGCTGCTGCTCGCCGGAATTTTGGCATCGGGTGATTGTTTGGGTGGAGCGGTGATGGCCAAAGTGTTGCCCGCCCCCATTACGCTGCTCTTGGTTATAGGCTGTCCAAACAGAGCCGAAAAGTTGGTTACTTTACCCACAGCCTCATCGCTGCGTGATTTATGCTTCTTCCCAGCAGCTACTGAACCCGTATCCATGACCATTAAAGCAGTGCTGTTGCCACCCTTGGCCTTGACCAGGCCCATTTCATTGCCACTGGGCATTTCGGACACCACACTGGGCGAGAGCGTGCGACTTAGATTACTGGGTGCTATATTGGCCCCAAATACGGGCACACCTCCACCACGCATCAATTTGGCTCGAAATTCCTCGGATGGTGCCTCAAACACGTGAGTCTTTACCTCAATATGATGATGAGGCGGCCCATTATGTTGCAACGTCAAATCATATTGATAGACAATCCGTTTGGGCTCATCGCGATTACGAAAATGTATCTCCACAGGCAGCAGGAAGCCAGCATAGCCCGATTCCTGTATGGCATACGGCGGCTCTTTGATAACTGCAAGAAAACCAAATTTAAGCCTTTGTCCAAGGGAAACAATTTCGGTCTACACTTACCCCGCTTTGGTTTGGGAAAGGACTCGTGTAGTATAAACACAACCTTGTCCACAAATGCGCTTATGTCCGCCTTATTCACACCCTGAACAAAAATCTCCCAGTCGTGAGTAAAGCCCTGCGGATGAGGCGTTTTTTTGTTGCGCAGCCTAGAGGTATGACCAATTTCGAATTGCACCTTGACCGCCATAGCTACCGCAGACAACGTGGTATTTACGGTAACGCGATTTCTTCAGAAATCTGTAAGAAAAAAGAGGATTATTGAAAGACTTTTTAAGACAAACAGGTAACAGTCGGAGGCTTCATTTATAACAACAACAACCCCGGTATAATTGCAATTCTGAAGTTAAACGTATTGGCCACTGTGTTAGTTGTGGGGAGGCAAACTCTTACATACACATACAAAAGCTGCTGTTTTGTTGTTAACTCGCATTGGAATTCCCAAACGATTTTAACGGCGCCGGCATGGAGAGACGGTTGGCTGTTGGATCAGCAGATTTCTTTTGCGTTGGACTACCCGGCACCAATGAAGGCCCCCAGAACAAAAATGGAAATCTCCATCTTCCCCAAAATCTTTATTTACCACCCACCCATGTTTTTACCACCTTCCTCAATTTAACCAACAACAAAAACCAAATTCTCCCTTTCTCCCACCCCACCTTTATAAAATTTCTTTTTATTTTTTTTTTAAATATTATAAAAATCTCTTTCCCTCAAACCCACCCCCCCCAAACCAAGTCTAATTTTTCAACCACCCCCAAAAAAAATTTTTTAAAAATTTGTATAATTTTTTGCCTACAACCAAATTTTCTGGGGGAAGGCCACCCCCAATCGCAATGATGAAAAAACCTGCCAAGAAGTACACGGACAACATTGGCTCACGGTACATAGCGAGGATAAACCCGACGTGACAGACACATGTCCCAAATGTGGACAATCCCCGCACGACACGAAGCACCTCTTCGACTGTCCAGCCGACCCGACACTCCTGACGCCTCTTCATCTCTGGACTGAACCTATCCAAGCAGCCATATTCCTTGGACTAGATCTGGAAGACTCAGATGACAACTCTTTTTAACCTCCCACTCTACTATCCCCACATATTTTTCTTCTTTTTTTCCAAAACTTTCCTTTTCTTCTAACTATTATCCCAACAACGTATGCTCTCATCCACAGGAGCCGCTACAACAACAACAAGATCGCTGATAATTTGGTAGAGATACCAATGAAAAAGCTGTACGATCAACTAGCCTCTTTTTGTGGTGTGTTGTATTCCTGTTTTTAAAGTTATGTGTAAACATAACGTGACCTCGAGCCTGCAAAATCTTGAAGATTTTAAGTAAGGACTATGATTTCTAAAATATATGAAAATACATGTCCCGGTGCGCTTTTCTAAGTCCTCTTTAGTATTTTAAGCCCAAAAACGAAGAGGAGAAGTTTACATTACTATTTGCATCTTTCAAATTTCATGACAATCTAATCTTTATTTTAAATTTAGAAAATTTCAAGGCTGCAAACCGGTCCTGAACCGACCCCGTAGAACCGGTTCGGTTCGGGTTTTTGGGACCGGACCAGAACCGAACCCCAAATATTTTGGACTCCTCGAACCTCAACCCGAACCGGACCACTTTTTCGAAAAATTAGGTTCGGTTCACCAAATTATGTAGTTTTTCCAACGCATACAGGGAAATATAGAAAATAAGGAATCTGACTTGTAAAATTCAAAAGTTCTTCAATCCTACGACATTAACTCAATAAGAGGATCTATAGCTACTGTTTGATGTACTGTACACACTCTAATTTTAGTTGTTAATGATTTTTTTAACGGAAGTTTAGTTTGACAGTAGTAGGGTTCTCACTAGTTGATATTACAGACCTGCTGAAGATCCAAAAACAAATTCTTAATGAGAGTTGTCAAAGTTCAACTTTAAATGACTCAAGGTCTGATTGCAAAGAAAAGAAGTTTATGAAAGCAATAGAAATCAAATAAATATTATATATAAAAGGTGTAAATGATGTTCTAAGAATTGTTTTTCCATGTATGTTCAAGGAACATACATCGACAATTGTTCAAATTTTGACCTGACTATACTTGCTGTTCCAGCAACTCAGGGTATCAGTTGAACGGGCCTTTAAGTTTAATATTTCTAATCTAAGAGCTAGCATAGACGAACAGCTCCTAGAAGATATAATAGGCGTGTTCAGCAGGTAATTCCGATTAGCGATTGTTTTAATTAAAAAAACCCCCAATTTAAAATATTTATGGATTTGTTAAATCGAAAAATTCATATGAATATGTGCCGTGAGTTACAATCTAGTTTTGTTGTTTCTATTCAACAAACATGATTGTACAATTTTTCAATCCCAATCGGCAATCACTGTATTCAGCAGGTAAAATCTTCAATCATAAATCACAAATCGTAAATTGGAATTATCTGCTGAATGGGCCCAATGCCTAATAACTTAAACTAAGCAGTTCTCAAATGTTTTAAATGTCAGCGAATATAATTTGACAACTAAAATTACATTATTAAATTATGGAATATGTATTACTTAAAAAATAAGTATTTTTAAATCGAAACTAATCTTTTTATATTCAAGCGAACCGAGGTTCAAACCAAAACCTTGGGTTCAGGGGTTCCGAGAACCGGTCCGCGAACCGAACCTTAGACTTTACAACGGGTTCGAACCCCCGGACCGAATCTTCTGCAAAATTTTAGAGGTTTGCAACCTTGGAAAATTTTGCTCTTTTTTGGACTTTTCTATTTTCAAAAACTATCTATTCACTCGGTCCAAAATAATCTAAGCTTATACGAAAATTGAGTAATTTTCGACATTTTTATTTCGTTTACCCATTAAAAATGGGTAAAAGAGGATCATGAAATTGTGCAAATGTATGTAACAGCCAGAAGGAAGCTCCTCTGACCCCATAAATTATATATATTCTTGATCAGCATCCACAACCGAGCTTATTTAGCCATGTCCATCTTTCAATCTGCATGAACGCGTCGATCTCAGAGACTGTAATAGATAGTGTCACACTTTTTGGCATGTACGTTTAGGTGTATTCCGTACCCACATCGAGTTTGTTTCAAATTTGGAAAATTCCTCCTCCTTCTCCATCTATCTGCGAAAAACAATCAGAGCCACAATTTTTAAGATTGAACCTAGTGACTTAATATATGTTAAGTAAGTCCCAATATCTATCTATTCTGTCTACCATAATAAGATCCGAGCAAAAACACTGAAGATATGGAAGTGCGCCTCCCCTTTTATTCAAATAAATTTTAGGGCCTATACTCAGATGAGATAAATTTTTAGTTTGGTACGATATTTCACATGAATAGAATCAATTTCATACAAATAAGATGCCTTTCAAACGTATTCAGATTTCAAAGCTGTACAAAAATGTTTCTATTCATGTGAAGTATCGTACCAAACTAAACATTTATCTTATCTGAGTATAGGCCTTTAAAATAAAAGGAATTCAAAGCCATAAGAGCTTCATTACTTGGTACAGGGTATTTTGCTGTCAAGGCACTCTACCGCAACACTCTTACTTGTTTACAATTCCGTTTATTCTCATTATACAAATTGTTAAAATTTGCGATATTATGAATCATTTGATCTACAACTCCTAGTAAAACGTCTGTTTAGCAGTCTATTTAACATTCTTTCTGACAATCGAAACTCATAAATATTGCAAATTTCCGGAGGATTTGTACCGTTCGAAGTACACCTTCTATATACCCGAATATTTACCAGTTTTTTGATAATCTAAACTCCGAAAAACAGATTGGCCTATCCCTATTTACCCTTCGACAGATGCTGAAATATTCACGATAATAATAACACAGGCCAACAAAATGACCAACTTTGTGAGGTGCAGCCCTATTGATTTAAAAATATGATTAGTTTATGCTCACTGATTCTAAAACTGGTTTCGGTTTAACTCCATCAGCTCTTGTTTCCAAGATATGTCGGAAAAACGAAAAAGTTGAATTTTTGGCACTCTAGGATTTATGGAGGCCACACTATGCATAAATATGTGAGTTTATAAGCTATTTGCGATAAAGTACATATCACAGCATTTTAAAAAATCAAAGGCGCTATATAGTTGAGCGGAAAGTGTCTAATTTGGCCTTAAAGACAGACATCTTTTGATTTATGGCATTTTTTTCCAAATATATCATCCCGTTTAAGCTAGCACGGTTATTTGATAATTATTTTCGCTATCTGAGCATATGGCCAAACATATGATCTAATTTTCTGATTTGTATGGCATTCAAATCAGTTTATTTGGCAAAGTTATCTAAAGACAAAATACATATTTAAATTTATGGGAGGAAAACTAGATTGTCACTCCAAATCTGTATAGGAACTGTGAAGAGGCTACTTGATTAGCCCTAAAGTGTTATATGTTTACATGTAGATGATTAATTCTATTTTTGAAACAAGTAGCCTTTTCACAGTTCCTATAAATTTATTTACTGACAATCTAGTTTTCCTCCTAAAAATTTAAATATGTATTATCGTTTTTAACAGGCTATAACTTTGCCAAATAAACTGATTAATCCCACAAAAATCACAAAAATTAGATCATATGTTGGACTATATGCTCAGCTGAAGAGTATATTAATCCAAGAACCGCGCTAGCCTGAACGCGATGATTTATTTTGATAAAAATGCTATAAATCGAAAAATGTCTGTCTTTAGAGGCCAATTTACACACTTTCCGCTGAACTTAAAAAGCGCATTTGATTTTTAAAAAATGCATTGATATGTACTTTATCACACATAGCTCATAAACTCTCATATTTTTGCCTAGTGTGGCCTCCATAAATCCTAGAGTGCCAAAAATTCAAATTCGTTTTTCCGCCATATCTTGGAAACAAGAGCTGATGGCTTTAAAAAAAAGCAAATTTTGATTTTTGCCTCTTTTATATCTATCAGGCCTGTTCCCGTTTTCGATTTCGATCAAATCATGTGGAATTGTTAAATGTCCTCTTTTCCAAAAACCAACTGTTTTATTCGGCCTTTAGCTTGAAAATCCCATTTACCTTCTTACTATTCTTTTGATGGAAAAAAGAAGCGAATTCCTTAACCGTTTCTTAGAAATCACAATTCTTACCAATTCCGATCAATCAATATCAATATCTCCTACTTACGTGTTCATTTACCAATCTGATTACCCGTCTGTTTAAACGTTTTCATGACAAACAAAACTCATATGGGCATTTCCACAGAAAGGTCCACCGGAGATTGAAAAAAATTGTTTTTTTAAAATGATTTTTCTTAACAAACCATTGAAAACAAAATCAAAATAAATCTTAAAATGTAAGTACAGCTTTTCTGATTCTTTACTATGAGAAAATTGACCTGAATACCGAAGATATGTCCATTTCACAGCTAGCTTTTTTTAAGATGTCGCGTGATAAATGTCGCGTTCTTCATAATATTAAAACTTATAAAAACAAAACTAATGTAAATAATTGAATATTATTGCACTCAATAAAAAGCTGCATTATTTTAATCGTCAAATCGACTGAACCTACCTTTTGCACTAAATATACTGCTGCCAAAATTCTACCAAAATATAAAAACAAAATCAAAAATTCTTGTTGTCTTTCTCTAAAGGCGTACGAATGTCGCGTTCGCGACTGTGGAAATGTCCATATATGAATTTTGGAAATTTCGAAATTTTTTGGACTGTTTGGTATGTAACCGAATATTACAGCTCATATTTAACTATTAAATTTTATATGTGTTTTTGCGACCTGTTTTTTGTCAAACATTGTATATCTGGCTGGCTTGAGGTCGGTGGAGAGTTACAATTCAATGTAATCAACAAAAATCAATAGAGATTAATTACAACAACTTGGAATAGCAATTGGTATGTCCGTACAACGATCGCTGTTTCGAAGATAACCACATCTTCTCATCAGCGGACTCTTGTATTGCATATTCACATTCAAACGACCAGTTAGACTCAGGTTTGGTTGTGATGTCAGCGAATAACGTTTTGGGGATTCCAATTTATCCAAATCACACCCTGAACTTCTGCAATGGTTTTGCTATTCCAAGTTGTTGTAATTAATATCTATTGATTTGTGTTGATTACATTGAATTGTAACTTCCACCGACCTCAAGCCAGCCAGATATACAATGTTTAACTATTAAATTATGAAAATTTTGGGATTATTTGACCATTTTATATACGTCTTCTATTTCCCAGTCTGTTTACCCGTCTATTAAAACGTCTTCTTCACAGTCTCAAGCAGGGGGCCCAAAATAAGCTTACGGCCGCGCGGAATCAAATTAAAATGCACACAATATATTTTTAAGCACGAACAACAACAAGAAATAATAAGAGAAACCCGATTTCTGTGAGTGTGTGTGCCGCCGCACTGACTACGCATAAGCAAAGTTGTTGCTTTTAGAAGAGAGGCACATATGATGTCTGCACGCGCTAAAATCAAAACCGTAGCTCCGAAAGAAAGAGAGAAGATCTCGCATATTCGTTCGTTGTTGCCTTAAGTGCTAATGGCGCGCGTGCCCCGTATTCGCTTCAGCAATTCCTTTGCGTCAAACAACAACGAATGCGTAGCTTGCGGAATGGGCTTAAGCACCCTGATCTAAACTAATATATTCATTTTGGAAATTTTAAGGTTTTTTGGACCGTTCGATTTTTACCTTTTATTCTATTTATTCTAAACTCTTTAAAAAAATGTTGTTTTTTCACATTTTGCGATATTTTTTCCATTTGATTGATCTGTTGAAGGCGCAGCGAAGCGCGACGGGTAGCAGCTATACGGAGCACTATTGGAAGCAGATTGAACAGCTCTAGAAGCTCTGTGCCTGCTTCTCTCCGATTGCTCCGAGTATTTTGAAAGTACTTTTTTGTATGCTATGATAAAATTTATAGCACGGAGCAGAGCAAAAGTGTTTCAGATTTGATTTTGTGCTAAGGCAAATTCTAGTCTTTGAGTGGCGCAGCCCATAACATCATCTATGTATGGACAATCGGACAATTCGACCATATGAATTGTGGAACACATAAGTTTTTCTCTAATTGTGACGAAGGTAGTCATTGAAAACAAACTTGTTCCGCCTGCATATACAAGGAATCAGTGCATCATACGGAAACACATAACAAGGAATTTTATTCCATGAATCGCTTCCATGCCTATTTGTCATTCTGCATCACATTAAAACCGAATAATAGATTCAATACTTTCAACCTATTCCAACTGCCGCCGCTACAACTTGCATGTAAACAAACAGAACAACAACAGTAGCGCCGCCTCTTCTTTACGCTTTGTGTGTTAATGGGGGTAGGGGGAGGGGTTA